>JBBBDQ010000951.1:2580000-2656778 GCA_037127315.1 Ascarosepion bandense
ATCAAAGAGGTTTCCAAAAGCACTTGAGACAATTGACAATACCGAAAATATTTGCATTCTATCACATTGCTCAACGGAAAAATATCACAGTTTTGTAAAATGGTCTGTTATATTCAGCAAAATAATTTTATATATAGAAAATATCACAGACAAAATTAACTAACCACAAGTCCACTCCCACAAAAAACACACTTTCTATGTAAACAAGAAACTAACCAGAACATAACAGCAAATAACCCTGACGAGCTATTACTCCATTACATCAAATATGTTATAGAAGCCGACATGTATTATCTTAGTTAAAGAGACAAATTCCTTGTATTTGCAAATCCGACTAACACCAAATCTGTAGAGTTTCGATCCCGGCCGGAGGCAGGTGAATGTCTAGCCACACAGATGAGCTGTGATACAGCGAAAACAGGCTTATATGTGGATGACGGTATATATACATTATAATATTACTATCAGTATAGTCCGGCGTTGCTCGGGTGTAGTGAAAGCTTTAAAACTAATCCATGGTCCTGGAGCGTAGACACTTTCGACATTGGCACGAAAGACTAAAAAGCAATAGTTGTTTCCAGTTAAAGCGAAACTGTAGATTGAAAGAAAAATGAATTGGTGTAAGTCAAATTTTGATTTCCTGGTATCGATATCAAATAAGTATTTTTCATTGTGAAATGAATTTTGAAGGTTAAATAAGTCCTCTGAGTAAATAGTATCACGGCTGAGCCTAAGAACTACAATTATACCTACTTAGAGCCAAACCCAAAGCAAAAACTAAAATAAAAGACAGAAACAAATACAGAAATACAGACACACACACAAACGCCTTGCCTTTTATATATATATATATATATATATATATATATATATTATCGATTTTCTGCACTATTGTAAGAACTGCAACCTTGAAACTTCTGAATATCGTTTCTTATGTCTTTGTCTATGAGTATATCAAATTTGATTAAAATCGGACCACTTTTTCTATTAGCCGATTTTTTCGATTGTCGATTTTCGTTATTTATCGGGGGTATCTCGACACAAAACCTAGATAAGAACACTCGCAGACGCTTATAGTACAACTGTGTAATTTTTCATGAAAATCGGTTCAGCCGGTTCGGAGTGTATAGGTAACGGACACACACACATACACACAGACAAAGTTCTATTTATAAATAATTTAGATAACAACAGTATAAATCTTGAATAATCGAGATTATATGAATATAATAAGAAAAATATGAAATTTGGACAATTCATTCATAACTTCAATCCCGGTCTACAACGCATAATTTTTCTATGTGTAGTGTCATTTCAGGGTGCAGGCGTTCATGGATTTACAATTATCACCAACCCTATTCGCTCGTAACAATTTTCTTCTTGGAATCTCTCCAAAACCCGGCTCCACCATCCACTTTGACAAACCCATCAAGCATGTCTAGTAATGCCTTCCTCTGTCTCTCTTTTCCTCTATCCGGTCTAGTGAGTATCAGATTCTCCAAGCCTTTCCTTCCTCATTACGTGTCCCAGAAACATAAGCTGTCTCTTTCTGATACTAAGTATAAGTTTTCTTTTTCTCTACAAATCATTATCGTTGCTCACATGCTCGGTTAATGGCATCTTCAGCATCCTTCTGTAGAACGATATTTCTGTTGCTTCGAGTATATCCTTCATCTTTGAGAAAGTCGTCTGGCATTTGCTTCCATATAGGAGAACAGATATCATATAACAATCCAGTACTCTTTTCTTTGTTTTCAATGACATCTTGTGTCTGAGTTCTAAAAAATTATCATAATACTTTGAAAAATATTAGAAAGCAATTCATTCCGATACGGTGTTAATTTACAAAAGAGATCCTGTATGATCATGGCATTATCTTACATCTAACTACTTCTGTGTGCCATGTCCATTTAAAACGTGGAAGAACATGGCTCTACAAAACTTTAAGTCCTTTGTAAGTTTTAATAAGTTTTTTTTTATTCTTCTAATCTGAATTCTGCCAAACTGATTAGGAAGACTATTCGATGCTTTTCTGCTTCACTTGCCTTCAGTATGCACGTGTTAAATTTTGTAAATCATCTTTCCTCTCAATCTCAGTAAGAAATCCGGTCAGGTGGACAAGCATAACCTGATCTTGAGAGGGATCGACAATCAGTGGTGGAATGGGGAAAGAAGTGGCTTGTAAATTTCAATACGCCTAAGACGAAACTGCTGTCTGTCAATCATCACAGGCAACCTCTCCTGGCTCCCATAAGCATGGACCAAGCGAGTCTCCCTGAGAACAACATACTTCGCCTCCTCGGCCTTACCCTCTTTTCTGATCTCAAGTGGAACCATTACATTCAGTCAATAGCTAAATCCGCTGCTAGGAAAGTTCGATAACTGTGTCCGGCCAGGATGTTTTTTCCGCCTTAATCCATCTTGCACATATTCAAATCAGCCATTCGTCTGTGCTTGGAATACTACTGTCATATATGGTCGGGCCCTCCCACTGTTCACCTCAGTGTTCTCGACAGACTCCAAAGGAGAATCAGTAATTTTATAGGTACGAACTTGGAAGCTCGACTTCAGCCGCTTTCTCACCGACTGGATGTCGATTCCCTCAGTCTGTATTATAAATATTTTCATGGCTTCTGCTCCAATGAACTTAAGTCACTAGTACCCCGGCCACATCAGTTTACTCGTGCAACCAGACTGGCAATTGGGTCTCTACCCATTCACAGTTAGATCAACCAAATACAGACAACAATTCTACTCCACTAGCTTCTTTTCTCGCACTTCCTGCCTGTGGAACTCTCTTCCATATTTTTGCTTTCCTGAGGGCTACAACCTACAGCAATTAAAATGCAATGTCAATCCCCACCACTTGACTCTAGTCCTTTCTACATCACCCTGTATATCTTTTCCTTTCTCTTTACATTTGCAACTGTCATCACACCTGTATTCCCATCCTTCTCTTGCTCCTTTCTCTGACACCCTCTGTAACTGGTTCGGCTTTCTCTTTACTCTACTCCTATCTAATCTTTCACTTTTATGTAGCCCCCTGTGCATCAGTGGCCTTACCGCCTTGCATGGGGTGAAACGATTAAAAAAAAAATTTGCCCTATAAATTTGAATTTTTTTTTTCCGATCCGAAATATATGTCTTTTTTCCTTTCCATTTTTACTACAAAATTCGCCAGTAAAATTTGTCCTAAATGAACTCAGGCTGTTTGGATGAAAAACATAATTGCTACCGATGTTTCCAACAAGACAGACTACAACCAAAATGGAGAAAAACATCAGATTCGTGTCGAGGAAAGAAAATATGAAAAAATAAAGGTAGGAAAAAAAGAAAAAAAAAGAAAAGAAAATATGGAAGCTTAAAGCTAAAAAGAAAAAAAAAGAAATGAGAAAAGCGGTATCACACATTCTCCCGACATGTATACAGAAAAAAAAGTAACTGGAAAACGAAGTCAAATTGTCAGACTATTGTTACCGTTATTAAAGGGCATTGTTCAATTCAGCCAGCAGCCATAGCTGTCTGAAGCAAATCTGACCACAACATCTTCCAGATCTTCGCTTTTTTTTTCGATATCTTTCCTTCTCTTCTCCCTCTCCGTCATTTTCTCTCTTTCCCTCTTATTGGTTTTTATAATTTTTTATTTTAGTTTGTTTTATTCTGTACTCTTTTCTTTTTCTCGTTTGGGCCGGAGAGATGTTAGCATAAAGAAGACAGTCAGCGTGAGATCTCGCGATATCACGAACTAGACGAGAATTTTTCACGTTACAATGCGAACGTATGTAATATGGTAGATTTTGTACCATAAATAAATAATATCTTATATATAAATTACCTTAGTATCATCTATCATTTGTAATAGAGAAACAGGGTATATATGAATTTTGTGTTAGATACTCGTATGAAACACGTAAAGGCTATGGAAAGAAGGATGTTGGCTGCCAACATTAGCTACTTCTCGGCAACTCTTGCAAAAATCTGTCCTTGTTTGAATCTTGTCAGTACGGCTGAAAGGAAGGCACGTAAGCTGGACTGCCTCGTATACCATAGCTTTGTGAAAATTGCTATTGCTTGATCCTGATATTTGTTTTTGTTTTGTTTTGTTTTTGTAGAATTTTTTTTAATAATCATATTAAATAATCATATTTTTAATAAGCATATTATTAATCGTGTCTCCCCAAGCAATGCAGTTTACTGCCACTGGTGCGCAGTGGGTTACATCGGAGAAAAGTTATGAGGAAGAGGGACAGGTTATAGGGGGTACCAGGAAGTGGGTAAGAGAAAGATGAGAATACTGATGAGAGTGGAGTGAACGAAGAAAGGAGCATGAGAAAGAGGATGTGTTGGAGATTACCCCTTTATCGCACAATAAATGGACTCGTCTAAGGTATACAAATGATTCTGCCTAGAGAGAATGAGGGCTTGTAACAGCAGTTGCACCGCCGCTTGTTGGTCAGTAAGAATAAAGACTTATTACCTGGACTTACTTCTTATCTACAAGATTGTATATATTTGACTCCTACTAACAAGTATTCCTAGTATTCCTGAAATCTACTAACTGTGTACAGGTTGTATATATCTTGTTCGATATACTTAGATTTTTCTTCTCATATCTGTTTTGTGTTATTATTATATCGTGTGGTTTCTAACAAGAATCCACAACAGGATGCAAGTCTGTGAGATAGGAGATGACTATTGATTTACATTTAAATTCTTGGAGATGTCGGGCAAGCGGGTAAACAGAAGGGAATTCCACACGCGGGAAGTGCAAGAAAAGAAGCTGGTGGAGTAGAATTTGCGTTTACATTTTATTAGTTTCACAGTAAAAGGGTTGCTAATCTTGTTGCTAGTAATAAAAGCATGTGCGTTGTGGTGCAGTGGATATCTACTTGAAATGACAACTTGGGGAACCAAGTTCGAATTCCAGTTAAATTCCTTGCATTCACTTAAACACAAATACCTTTGGGAAAGTTATTAATTCGTATCTTCCCTCCAGTTATGGGTTAAATAATAGGGCAGATTGAGTTCTATAGCCTTGGCGGCAACCATTCTACTGCAGAAAACAATGGCAACCTACTGTGAGAAAATCTTTTACCCAGTCAATCATGTCTCTTTCGAGACATGATCTCCCAAAAGCGTGTATCACGTATGGCACTTAACTGATAGTCTTAAAAATCTAACGCATTTTGGCTTTTTCAGCGTGTTCCTTTGTTAACATTTTCTACGGCCGAATGTATCTGTCAATCAAACCGGCTGTCCATTCCTTGTCAAGTCGGATATCGATTGTTTTCTTCTTTTTTTTCTACATTTTTGACATAATCTATTTGTGACACATTTGCCGGCTGGCTCGCTGCCCCTGGTCCGGAACCTGCTGCGATTATGATGACAGGACCCTGAGTGGATTGATGCTGTCGAAACGGCACCAGATATGACGACGGTTTCGGGCCGCTAATCGTGATGATTTCGTCACGGCAGCTGGTCCTCAGGACGTCTATTACAACGACGAACTCTCTGTCTACGTTGTGTTCATTTGATCTCAGAAAGTCACGTTGAAAAGCCTGGTAGCCGTTTCTCTATCATATCAAACCAGACCGCACACATGTGTACACTAGTGTTCAAAAAATAAATACAAAAAAAATAAAAATAAAATAAATAATTGAATAAGTTCGAAGATGCCTGGATGAGTTACGAAGAAAGTCTTTAGATAAAAAAAATAATTAATTGTAAAAGCAGAAAATACAATTGTCGAAATTCAAGTTTTCAACGGAGAGAATACTTTTTTTTAAAAATACCAGAGCTTTCAATTTTCAAATAAAAATAAGCCCTTTCGAAGTTTCATAAAAAGTAATAAGAGCTTTTCAAATATTCCGAGTAAAACTAAGTCTTTTCGAAGTTTCATTAAAAATAATCAGGGCTTCAAATTTTCAAAATAATCAGACCTGTCAATTCTTCACGTAACTTTTAAAACAACAAAGTTCTTTCGGGTTCGGAGCTTAACGGAATTTACCGAACTAGAGTAAACGTGACGTCTAAAGACGACGACGGCGATTACAGTGGAGGTTGTTTTGCTTTGCCACTCGAAAATTTCTCTCACTAACTAATTTTTCTCACTGAGTCCGGATTTTTATAGTCGCCCCCAATTCTCTTGAGGGATCTATCTGAATCAAAGCCTTTGACCAATGAGATTATTTCCCACCCACACGATTTGCGGGGAGCCATGGCTCGACGAATAAAATATCAACAGCTCACATGACGTAATGTCTTTTTGTCTTTGTTTCAATTACATCATTTTTTTTTTCAGATTTGTTTTTTAGAATCTGTTCTCAGGAATAATTTTGATGATTTAACCCTATTCTGCCGGATATATCTGTCAACCATCCTTGTCCTTCGTTGACCTTAAATACGTCCACATATACATTTCAATACTACCGTTCAAGGTAATATATTAGAGAATATGCTTAAAAATAAGCTTCATTTGTTCACATTCCACGAGAATATATGGTCAGGTTATGAACCTGTCAGCTGACTCTCGTATGCAAGGATCTTTATTATAAATATGCATATGTAAGCATTAGCATTCTCACAAGTCATATAATAAGCGTTCATTGCTGTTATTCCTCCACAAGTTTCGTTGCTTCGCAACTCACACGCCAATGACAATTAACATTCTTCTTAAAGAATTCAGTAATGAAAAAAAAAAACGACTTCACGTGAAAGTGTTTTTCTCCTGCTTTGTCATTTTCTCTAATTGAGCTGATAATTTCATTGCTTTTCTTCGAGAAAATTATCTTCTCTAATTTGAGAGGTTTTCTATTTCTTCTTAGCAAAAGAAAAAACTCCGATCATCAGGCTAGGATAAAGGGTTCTCAGTTCCCATCATTCGTTAACATCAAAAACGCCGGCAAATCGATTTAGAAATTAGATTCCTGCGATAAAGGTGAGTTTCGCTTTGTCTTACACTCTTGAAATTGTACAAAGAAATGTTTCGTACGCCCCCACATATATTCACAGCATTTCCTATTAAATTTATGCACGTTTTATATATATATATATATATATATATATATATATATATATATATATCTGCAAAATTATCACTATACTCGTTTCGAGAAAACCTCCGCGCCAACGTTCCCTGAAGATCCCTTTAAATGAAACCTTGGTAGTTTTTTTGGCTCACTAGGTTAATTAACTGATATATATATATATATATATATATATATATATATATATATACGGAAACTGGAATGGATTCTCACTAGGTGCACCATACTTTTGGCTTTATCTAAACGTCGCTTAGTAAATCGCTACATATGAATTTGCGTAAAATATGGATTGTAATCCAAAAGAATGATGAGCTAACGCTTAAATCACAAATGTTTATAAATTTAGCATGTTTAGATAGCATTTAAATTTCATCAGAATTTATACCGACCTCAACAGTAAGGCGTATACGCACAAACACGCTATCTCAGATTAACACACGCAAATAAAGATACGTACACACACACACACACACACTTATCCCATACACCAACATACTTTATACCAGAACACATACGCACACACACGCACGCACACATACGCGCACACACACACACATATATATAGTCACCCGCAGACACATCAGTTTCGCCGTATCACAGCTCATCAGTAAGTTTAGACATCCGATTGGCATGAACCCAGGGTTGAGACCCGACTGAAATGGTGTCAGTCAACGATTCTACCTCTGAGCTATGGGCGCTCGGTAGAAGGAGGCAGACTTTTAGCGTATGATGTATCATACGCCAGGAACTAGAGTGTTCTAATTCGTTACTGAATGATCGATACGTGTGTGTATATATATATATATATATATATATATATATATATATATATACACATATATATATATATACTTCAACATACACACACACACACACACACATGAGAGAGAGAGAGAGAGAGGATGCAGGTTATTGAGATAGGAGATGACTATTGACTTTACATTTAAATAATTGGAGATTGTAGCTCTCGGGAAAGCAAGTAAATGGAAGGAAATTCCACAGGCGAGAAGTGAGAGAAAAGAATCTGATGGAGTAGAATTTGCGTTTATAATTTATTGGTTTCAAAGTAAAATGGTGGGACCTAGTTGCTAATCTTGTGGCTCGAGTAAATTTATATATAGGCGGCACCAGTGAGCTAAGATCATCGGAGCAGAAGCCGTGAAAAAATTGATAGAAGAGACACATGGATGCTACATTGCGCTTGTGAGAAAGTGATTGTATCTGAGCTGCCAAGTCGGGATCTATTACATTACAGATTCTCCTTTGGAATTTGTCAAGGTCCCCTCGGTGGATAGCAGGAGCACCCGACCCGATATGGCAGGAGTATTCAATATACGAGCGGATGGTTGATTTATATATGTGCAGGATTGTTTCAGGCGGGAAAAACTTCCTGGCTCTACAACGAGAAACGACTATATAGTCATTCCACTTGAAGTCTGTTGTGAGAGCTAAGCCGAGGAGACGCAGTGTTTTGCTTTCAAGGAGACTATTTTACTAAACGCACTGTGATAGCCTTGAAGACCTAACAATAAACCTGATATACACAATGCTTCAAGCAATTTACAACACTTTCCTAGAGTTAAATTTATTTTGTTTTTAAGTTTATAATTATTTATTTGTTCCTTTCGGTTTTTGATGTCTGATTAATTTATTTATTTGTTATTTATTGATTTATTTTACATATTTATTATTCAAAGGGTTCGATTTTTTCATCAGCCTCTCTCTCTCACACACACACACACACAAATATGTATATATTCTAAATAAAACTTCGAAAATTACATATGTTGTATGAACATTTCTGCGACGTTTGATATATATATATATATATATATATATATATATATATATAATATTATTTATTATTTATTCATAAATTATACCTTATAGCTCTACTTTTGTATTGGGCACTTTCTTAAAAATAGTGTTTCTTTTGACAAGGAATATTATTCCAACAATACTTATATATATATATATATATATATGTATATATATATATAAGTATTGTTGGAATAATATATATATATACTATATATATAGTATATATATATATAATATATAATATATATACTATATATATATACTATATATACATAATATATAATATATATATATACTATATATATATAAGTATTGTTGAAATAATATATATATACATAAATCAAACCTGAAAATGGCATGTATATATATATATATATATATATATATATATATATATATATATATATATGTCAAATTAAATAAATTGCAAACATTATGTTTGCTTATATTTAATAATATTCCATTCATACTCACTGATAATCATTTGCGTATTACAATCAAAACATGTCAAAAATGAGCCGTAACGTTGACAGATGTTATTTCAATTCATTTCTCAATATACCCAAGAACTTTTAACCTCTTTCCGAGGTCATCTTCAGGGTTGTGAATTATCGTAACAAATGTAACCGGTAAACTGTGTTACTAAAGATTATTGTAAATTTTTTTATGCTTCAAATATAAGGAAAAATATAACTGTAAAAAGAACAGTTTGTTCATGCTTTAACACGTGCATGACTATATAAAAAGATTCCATTTTGGATAATTTTCCCGTTCTAGTGAACGCTAGCAATTTGTCAGCCTTTATTTTTGAAGCAGAAAATATGTACAGTAATTTTTAGCAACACACTTTACCAGTTACATTTTGTTGCCATAACCCACACCTCTGAGGATTATCTCGGAAAGCGGTTGAAAGTACTTGGGTACCTTCAGAAATGAATGAAAATAACATCTGCCAATGATACAGCTCAGTTCTGATATCTTTTGATTGTAATACGCGAAAGATTATCCGTGAGTATGAATTGATTTTATTAAAAATAAGGAAACATAATGTTTGCAATTTATTTAATATAACATGTTTAAAAGAAAATTTGTTGCCTAAATACAGAAATATCTATCTATCTATCTATATATGCCTTTCAATCGATACTGTTCGTTCTCCTTCCTTTTATTTTATTTTCTTTTTCTTTTTCTTTCTCTTCTTTCCGTTTATCAATTTTCTATATTTTATTTATAATTTTCTTTTATGAATTTTAATTATTTTAACTATATTTATGATATAACACTACTAGTGGCTTTATTTTAATTTGTATTAAAAAGTATGATTTAAAATTTATTTTTTACCGTAAATATATCCCATTATATTCAAAACTAAATTTTTAATGTTTAATTTCCATGTCATGTTTTTTCTAAAAAAGCAGGTGAACTGTAATTGACACTGGTGTCGATCTATAACGTTACATTTAATTTCTCTTTATACTGTTCGTTCTCCTTCCCTTTCTTTTTTATTTCTTTCTATTTTTTCCATTTGCCAATTTTCTATAATTTTCTTTTTCTTTCTCTCTTTGAGGATTTTTGAATGAGCGAGGAATTGTTTTTGTAGATTACCCTTACAAATGTCTGTTCTCGATATGGACAAGTGAGCGTCTGCGTGTAACTATTTTCGGGATTATCTTGAATATTATTAACTGCTGTATATTTTGGGTCTGACGAGCAGCTTTTTTTCTGACTGCGAAATACCTATTACCTATGAAATTGTAGAATATCTAAATTTTTTTCTAATTCATATTAATCCGTTGAAATAAATAAATAGATTTAACATTGAGTTCTTTTGAGTTCGTCTCTATTGGAATTCACCTGATTTATATACCATGCATTCTACGTTATATATATATCACTACCGGTCATAATGATGAGGCTACCCCATTGTTTGAAAAAAGGATGTATTTCATACAATTTTTTAGTATTTATTTACAAGTGAATAATTGTAAATTTAAATAGAATGGTTCTTTTATTAATATTACACAATAACAGGTGAATCAAATGAAATTATAAATACTTAATAATTACCTATACTGCAGTTTTATCAATGAAAGAATGAAGAAAATTTTGGCTGATTCGAACGAGTTCATTTTTGCCTCCTTGCCTTGTAAAATTTTGCAAAGTAATAATAACAAATAAACATTCTATTTTTCTTTAGCAATAAGTACAGAAGATAGTACAAAATAAATCATATCTTTAAAAAATAACTAGGGCGGCCTAATAATTATGGACACTAGTACATATATATATATATATATATATATGATAAATTTTCGATTATAAATTAAAAGTATATTAAATACATAGAGCAGACTGACCAATTTCAGTGTCATAAAAAAAATGGATTTTATTTCAAACAAATGTATGAAACCGAAACAGAACGTTATTTATCACGAGATTTCTTCAGCTTTTTACTACTGTTGAAACAATATGGGACGCAACAATTCCTAAAATAAATACATAATTATCACCTGAATTTTAATTTGAAAAATCTAATCTCATGAGCAATACTGATGTAAGATATAAAATAAATATTGCCTGTTTTTCAACACACACACACACACACACACACACACACACACACACACACACACACACACACACAAATATATATATGAATTGTAAGGCAGCAGATAATTTTTTAAACATATATCGTTAAATATAATAGACAATGAATGTCTATTATGTTTCATCATGGGTCGTTCTAAACATCGTATTTTCGTTTTAATTTCAAGTAAAAATAAAAACAAAAATTGTCCAACATTTGGATATTTTTTATTATGCTGATTGTACATTTGCGCCTCACATGAGTCATCTTCAGAGTGGTTACACGGACGTTAACATAAAGACATCCACCATCAAAGATGATTTCTTCTTGTGTTGACATAAAACATTGATATGCGACGATAGCACTCACCTAATAGCAGACACAGTTCGTAAATTTGTAATGCGGTTTTGTGATGTCAAACGGTGTGAGAGACCTAAATGTTAACAGAACCATATGTCTAAATGCAATGTAATGTGTTGTGACCAGATTGAAATGTGATTTCAGCCATGGAGGTAATATCTATCTATCTATCTATCTATCTATCTATCTATCTATCTATCTATATATATATATATATATATATTTATATATATATATATATATATATATATATATATATATATATATATATATGCATATATATATATATATGCATATATATATATATATCAGAGTGAATACAGAACGAAGAATTCTTTCCACGTTCAAAACATTAATTTAAAACAGTGCTCGATATATAATTTTCTATATAGAGCTGTGAATATTTATTATGAATTATATTTTAGAACATGTACATAACTTCTCTATACATAATCGCTACGAAGGCGCATCCGTTTTTGCATCGGAGTACCGATGCTTCGTCAGATGATGTCGTACTGGGAATCCTTTTCATTTTCATTTATTTCGTTTTGTTAGGGGTATTAGCTGTAACAGTAGAAACCCTAACCAATGCCCCATGAACAACAAATGTCAAACGAAATCCTTGATATATATGTGTTCGATCTCATTCATGGAGAATCCTAAGGATGAAAAAATGTATATCGGAAATACCATGAACGTATTTAAAAAACGATTTTATAAACATCTGTCATCCTTCAATAACAAAGAAAAACAAAACATGACGTCTCTCTCCAAATATTTTTGGAAGTTAAAAAACGAAAATAAAACACCTAGAGTTAAATGGAAAATCCTTAAACAAGCAAGAACACCTAAATCTATCAAGGAAACATGTTTCCTCTGTCTTCAAGAAAAAATTGAGATACTTAAATATATGAACAGTGACAAGATTTTAAGCCAGAGGCATGGAATCACAGTAAACTGCAAGCACATCAGAGAGCTAACATTACAATCATGCTAAAAAACACTACAAGAGCCAAGAATATGACCCATACATATAGGTGTATATATACATATGTGTATATATAAAAAAAAATTACCAGGTTTAATATTAATTGCAAATAAGGTGTATAACCATAATTAGTATTGACTAAAAGAGTAAGGTTGGTAACCATAATCGGTATTAAGATTAATTAGAAAGTAAGGTTAATAGCTAAAATTAGTAAAGTTAATAACCATAATTAGAGTAAGGTTAATAATCAATATTAGAATAGGATCAATTAAGGTTAATAACCATAACCATAACCATAACCAAAATAAGATGAATTATATATTGAATAGATATGAAAATAGAAGTTAAGAATTAAAATAAGGTGTAGAACCGCTATTAGTTTTAACTAATAAAATAAGGTTAATAACCACAATTGATGTTGATCAATATTAATTATAAAGTAAGGTTAAAGACCATAATTAGGAAGGTCAATAACCATAATTAGAGAAAGGCCAATAACCATAACCATAATTAGAGCGAGGTTAATAACCATAACCATAATTAGAGTAAGATTTATAACCATAAATAAAATTACAGTAAGGTTAATAACCATAACCATAACCATAATAAATCGAATCATATATAGTCTAGATATGAGAATAGAAATTTATATGAGAATAGGAAATTGAAACTTACAAATTTAATAGTGAAAATGATTTCCAGAAAATGATCTAATTAAAAATCAAAGATTCAAAATTAAAAATTGAATAGAGAAAGCGATTCCCAAACAATGATATAAAAAATCAAAAATTAAAAATGTAAGACAAATAACACATTCCCTAAACCCAATATTAAGATTAAACATGCAAACTTACACCGATTGTAAAGGCTCTGCAAAAATAAAAATAAACAAAAAAATATCCACACCAACTAATAAATTCCAACGGTCACAGACTGACTACATTATCTTGCTAACACCCACCAACGCACACACTAACACCTTCCACAAAAATTCCAACTGTCAACGAAATACCACAATATCAAAAAACCCCCCAGCCAATACCCCTAACAAAACGACATAAATGAAAATGAAAAGGATTCCCAGTACCACATCGCCTGACGAAGCATTGCTACTCCGATGCAGAAACGGATGCGCCTTCGTAGCAATTATATATAGAGAAGTTATGTACATGTTCTCAAATATAATTTACCGGTCGCCTGCTTGACCTAATCCAATCTTTCTTAAATAACCGCAAAATGAAGGTCGTTCTGAATGGGCGTGCCTCTTCGTCCTACAGCACGAATGCTGGTGTCCCACAAGGCTCTATCCTGGGCCCAACGCTCTTCCTTATTTTCATCAACGACCTCCCAGATGAGATCAGGTCCCAAGTAGGCATCTACGCAGATGACACTACAATATACTCCCGCTCCAGTAAGAAACCTGTCGTGGCGGACAGACAAAATCTCGCTGCTGACCTTGAGCGGGATCTACACTCTGTGGTGAACTGGGGCAAGAAGTGGCTTGTCAACTTCAATTCCTCGAAGACCAAGCTGTTGTCTGTCAACCATTACAGGCAACCTCTTCTGCCTCCCATAAGCATGGACCAGATGATTCTCCCGGAGAGTAATACACTACGCCTCCTCGGACTTACCCTGTCCTCAGACCTCAAATGGAAGCACTATATTGAATCCATAGCAAAATCTACTGCTAAGAAGATTGGGTCACTATGTCGATCCAGGATGTTTTTTCCACCTGAATCCATCCTGCATATATACAAGTCAACCATCCGTCCGTGCATGGAGTACTGCTGCCATTTATGGTCAGGTGCCCCTGCCGTTCTCCTCAGTGTTCTCGACAAGCTCCAAAGGAGAGTCTGTAATGTGATAGGTTCTGATCTGGCGACTCGTCTGCAGCCACTTTCCCATCGTCGAAATGTGGCCTCCCTCTGTCTCTTCTATAAATACCTTCATGGCTTCTGCTCGGATGAGCTTAAGTCACTGATGCCTCCTCAACAGGTGTTTACCCGTTCAACCAGACTGGCAACTGGGTCCCACCCATTCACAGTCAGGTTAGCCAAACGCAGACGACAATTCTACTCCAGCAGCTTCCTCTCTCGCACTTCCCGCCTGTGGAACTCACTCCCGTATTCTTGCTTTCCTGACGGCTACGACCTCCAGAAATTTAAAAGCAAAGTTAATACTCACCTACTAACCACTGGCCTCTAGCTCTCTCCCCTCCCCTGTATAACCTTCCCTTTCTCTCCGCCCATGTACCTGTCATTGCACCTGCTTTCTCAGTTTTCTATTGTTCCTTTCTAACTAGCTTGTACTCCTCACTCTTTTCTAATTAATCTTTCTACATTTATGTAACCCCCTGCACATCAGTGGCGTTTCTGCCTTGCTCGGGGTGAAATGATTAAAAAAAAAAAAAAAAAAAAAAAAATATATATATATATATATATATATATATATATATATATGTCTATATACATATATCTATCTATCTATCTATCTATCTATCTATCTATCTATATATATATATGTCTATATACATATATATATATATCTATGTCTATATACATATATATGTATACATATATAGATATATATACATATATAGATATCTATGTCTATATACATATATATATCTATATACATATATATATATCTATGTCTATATATATATATATATATATATATATTCGTGTGTGGGTAAATTTAATATTTAACATTTCGTGATTAATATCGACTTCTATAGGTTCAAGAACCCGCGTTATCAATCTCAGCCGAACGAAAAATGAGGAAATTCTAGTGTGACTAGAAATAGATGTTAGTTTAATAGAGGAAGAAGGTTAGATTATATATATATATATATATATATATATATATATATATATATATATATATATACATACGGAGAGGTGAGAGAGAGAAATATTAGATGGATACATATACCACGTTGTATTTTATTTTATTTTTCTCCATCTCAAAAATTCTTTCTGTTTTGGGATTTATATTTCATTATCATGCAAATAAATTAGAAACAACATTAAAACAATAGACTGTTACGATCGAGCAATACAACTATATTAATTTCATAATAAACACACACACAGATACACACCCACACACACATCTATATACATATATATGTATATATATATATATATATATATACATATATATATATATACATATATATATGTAGACTTACATGTCATCTTTCTGATCAGAGTACTATTAAACAACATTTCTCTGAAAAACATAAACATGTAAGTAATATCAGACAGATTTTGGTCAACAATACGGTGATCCTTACTCATACACACAGTAAGAGGAACCTGCAGATATTGGAGGCCATGTACATCAAATCAAAACAACCAACACTCAATAAAATCAACTTTAAAACAGGAAATAACATATTACATTGCATTTGACTAGATGGTTTTGTTGTCATTTCGCGCTATCCCGCGGTGTGACGTCATAAAACCGCATCGCAAACTTAAGAACTGCGTTTATTATTTTTGGTAACTATTGCCGTTGCCAAGCGGAGTTTTATGTCAACACAAAATAAAATCGTCGGTGATGGTGGATTTTATAATATTTCAGTTTAAACTACCTCTCTGAAGATGGCTCATGTGAGCCGAAAGCTTAGAAGAAAACCAATAAATAATTATCCAAATGTTGGAGAATTTTTGTCTTTATTTTCAACTGAAATTAAAGCAAAAATACGACGTTTAGAACGGCTCATGATTAAACATAATAGACATTCATTGTCTCTTATATTTAATAGAATATGTCTAGAAAATTACTTGCTGCCTCGATATACTAAATATATATATATATGTATATATATGCGCGTGTTTGTGTATGTTAGTCTGCGCGTGAGTGTAGTGCTCATATAGATGTATATATGTATTCATAAATATTTGCACTCATAAAATATTTTTACCCAATTATTATATCGATCTTTGAAACTGCCTGTATATATGGGTTAGTAGGTAGATGCGTAAACATCTGGTGAGAAATATATGAATTGATATTTTCATATATTCTTCGTAATATATTTTTTAACGACAATTATGTTGATTATTTTTTACACACACACACACACACACACACACATATATATATATATATATATATTCAATATACATATATATATATATATATATTCAATATATATATATATATATATATTCAAAGAGAAGTAGATGAAACAGATGAATAGATACGAGCTGGTACACTGAGTAGATAAGCATAAAATTCCACACACACACACATATATATACATATATATATATATATATATATATATAAATTTTCTGAAATACATGATTTGTATTGATTTTTGTTCAATCGATGTAGGTAGGCGTGTGAAGTAACAGCCGGTTGTATCTCCTTTGATTTCAGTTTTGATTAACCACGAACCGAGAATGAGTTCGTGTTAGTTTTGCCATCAAGTGAAAAGCAAATCGCATAAAGCCTTGAGTCTTCACGAAATAACAAGCGACCTTGGTGAGCTGCACTTACTTCAACTCACAATTCGTATTCACACTAGATGGCGTTACAGATTCAGTGACGTCAGCTTTTCAAGGGCAAAAAAATTAGCCAACACCTACTCTTTTGCAAACAACTTCTTGAAATTAACTAAGAAAAAATAACGAGAAACCAAGTGTAAAATGAAGTGTTTAATTTAACGGACTCCGATTGGATATTGCTTTCGTTGTTTTCGATATTTGGATTAAGATTAAATTTCTATCACTTCGATATTTTACAGGCTGGGGAGATTAAAATCAAGCAGATACAGCTATTTAAATACCTGGGAAGTGTTCTAACAGAAAACGGACGTGCGACACTGAGATCTGAAGGCGAACTAGCATGGTCAATGATGCATTCCAGAAACTGAGTAGAGTGATAAATAGAGAGAAAGAGGAGAATTTCGTTAGTAACAAAGAAGAATGCATTGCTATGTGATGTCTGTTCTTCAATATGGCAGTAAATGCTGTATAATCTTCTCAGAAAAAATAGACTTGAGATGACATAACTATGATTCTACAGAAGGATCCTGAGGATACAATAGACCAATCATATGCGAAAGGATGAAGGTTTAGAGAGGATGTAAACAAAATGTAAACTAATATTTAACCCTCTAGGGCCATTCGTATCATATTAGTGGGGGATCTGTTTATTACTTCATAACAATATA
This sequence comes from Ascarosepion bandense, assembly GCA_037127315.1. Classification (NCBI taxonomy): domain Eukaryota; kingdom Metazoa; phylum Mollusca; class Cephalopoda; order Sepiida; family Sepiidae; genus Ascarosepion; species Ascarosepion bandense. The sequence continues at coordinate 2,597,991 of JBBBDQ010000951.1, forward strand.
GAACTGATCCCCCACTTTATGACAAGTAGTAGCCTTAATCATATTATATTATTAACCCTCTAGGGCCATTCGTATCATATAAGTGGGGGATCTGTTTATTACTTCATAACAATATAGAACTGATCCCCCCACTTTATGACAAGTAGAAGCCTTAATCATATTATATTATTAACCCTCTAGGGCCATTCGTATCATATTAGTGGGGGATCTGTTTATTACTTCATAACAATATAGAACTGATCCCCCACTTTATGACAAGTAGAAGCCTTAATCATATTATATTATTAACCCTCTAGGGCCATTCGTATCATATTTGATACAGTATGAAAACAAGCCTTGAAAGAAATATTTTCCTGAAAAAATTTTTAAGAGAAATATTTTATAAATTTCAAATGAAAGCAGTACTGACTGCTCAGTCAATGAATACCAAATGTTTCCTTACAGGGAAATACCAAATGTTTCCTTATAGGGAAATACTGTATCAAATATGATACGAATGGCCCTAGAGGGTTAACAACAGAAAAAGACAGCTGAAGTTCCTGTGACCTGTAATAATGGAGGAGGGCTTGGAGAACCTGATACTCACAGGTTAAGTAGAGGAAAAGAGAGACAGGGAAAAGTAAAACGTAAAATACTTGATGGATTCCAGAGTAGATTTTAGAAGGGGTAACAGGAGTTTGAATTCCAGTTGAGTTCATTGCATTCACTTACGTGCAAATACCCTTGGGAAAGTTATTAATCCGTTTCTTCCCTCCAGTTACGGATTAAATAACAAGACAGATTGGGTTCTATAGCCTTGGCTGGAAACGAGTCTACCACAGAAAGCAATGGCAAACTACTGCGGGATAATCTTCTGCCTAGTCAGTCATATCTCTTTCGAGACATGATCGCCCAAGCGTGTTTTACGTATGGCACTTAACTGACTGACTGAACAGGAGAAAGTGTGCTAAGGGCTACTAGAGTTTAGAAGATGTGGAAGGACATGATTGCCTACGTCCTGATCGGGCTCGCACATAGAAGAAGAAATGCTGATGTGTGGGGGAATTTGACTATCTTGATTTTTGGTACCATTCTTTATCATCCATTTTAATTCTTTACCAGGATTATAACATGCATCATCCTAGGTCTAAGTTTCTACATTGTTGCTACTTCGATTTGAAGGTCCTTATAGTTTGAAATAGAGTATTGAGAGACAGGAAGATTGCGTTGGAGATAAAGAAAAGTGTACTGGACGCTTATGTGATATCTTAACTCCTACATGGCAGCGAATGCTGGACGATCTTCTCAAGGATGAATGAAAGACTCGAAAAAACTGAAATGTGGTTCCACAGAAGGATGCTGAGGATAACATGGACAGAACATATGAGCAACGACGAGGCTTTGGAGGGAAAACAAACGCAAAGGAAACTCATACTTGGCGTCATGAAAAAGACAACTGGATTATTTGCGACTCGTAATGAGGAAGACGGGATTAGAGAACCTGATGCTTACGGGGCGGATAGAGGGAAGATGAGACATGGGGAAGCAGCGAGATATCTACTTGATGGGATTGAGCAGGTGGGAGGCGGAGAGAGGGTGGGGAGATATACAACGTTATCAACCCTAGCCAGACGAAAAATTTAGAAATTCTTGTGTGATGAGAAATAAAAATTATTTTAAAAGAAGAGAAAGAAAGTTTATATATATATATATATATATATATATATATATATATATATATGAGAGAATGAGGAACGAAGAAAAAATTTTTTACAACGTCCAAAACATTAATTTAAAATAGTGCTCGATATATAATATATAGAGCTGTGAATATTTATTATAAATTATATTTTAGAACATGTACAAATTTTTAATATATCCACTACAAATCGTACATTTGTTTCGACATTGAAACTACAATGTCTAATCAGGTGGTGTGGACAAGAATGGAAAGCTTCTTTTCTTATATTTGGTGAGTTGTGTGTGTGATATTGGTGGGAGATAGTGATAAAGGATTAAGTCCTGTGAATTGTCCGTTTGAATTTTGAAGAAAATGGTGGGGGTAATGAATATAGTTGACTCATTAATCAACTGTATCCACTACCCATACTTTTTTAAATTTAATCAATTTAATGAAACAAAGAAAATTAGCATTTTACAATGCTATCAAAAACAAAGAAACTGCCGCCATGTACAGAACATTTTAAATGTTCTGTAAAAGGCGGAATTTTTTTTTTTTGGTATGACCTGGTGAGTGTACATGATGTGCGGATGAGTTTGTGCGTGATAGTATGCTCTGAAATACTTACATCTATTTTGTTGTTCATATTGGTTTCCCGGATAGATCCTTTGTTCAGGACGTGTTTTGTGTTTCTTAAAATTATTATTATGAAATAGTTGTTTGTTGTGTGGGTCCGTTTGTGAGTAGTTCCGTATGACTTGGTAAGTGTACCCGATGTGTTTGTGTAATGGTATGCTCTGAAATGCTTACCTCTATTTTGTTGTTCATATTGGTTTCCCGGGTATGTGCTTTGTTCAGGGCGTGTTTTGTGTTTCTTAAAATTATTATTAGGAAATAGTTGTTTTTTGTGTGTATCCGTTTGTGCGTAGTTCCGTATGACTTGGTAAGTGTACCCGATGTATTTGTGTAATGGTATGCTCTGAAATGCTTACCTCTATTTTGTTGTTCATATTGGTTTTCCGGGTATGTGCTTTGTTCAGGGCGTGTTTTGTGTTTCTTAAAATTATTATTATGAAATAGTTGTTTAGTATTTGTCTCTGTTTATGCCGAGTATTTGTCTGTATATCAGATGTGGTTCTACACTTGGTAGAAATATAAATAATCACGCACCAACACATCCAGCCATCATCCACTTCATATAGGAGAAAACACCTCCATAATAAGAAAATATCGAGAAAAAATAACGACCCATAGAATAGAGGTGCCAAAAAGGTTGGAACATCCATTAGAATAACCAAACATCGACATACAAGAAGACAGAGCAGACTATACAAAAATACACAGAAATAGACAGCACATTACTAACAAAAATAAAAGAGACATGCCCTAAAGAAACCCAAAGCTTCTTATCAGAATTATGGCTATCTAAGTGCAAGGAGAACGAAGAAAGTTCACGGAACATTCTACAAAAAAGAAGATATAGATGAAACCAATACCAACTCTCGAGGAATCGGACAATAAGAAAGCAAGAAACACAAAACAAGTCATGAACAAAGCTCATACCTTGGAAACCACTATGAAGAACAAAAAAGATGTAAGCATTTCAGGGCATACTATCACGCACAAACACATCCACACTTTATGGACACTTACCAGGTCATACCGAAATACTCACTAACGGACGCACACAAAAACAACTATTTTAGCATAACAATTATAATGTTCAAGCACCAACACATTCCACCATCAAATACACTCAACAAGACGTACCAGGCCACCAACCAACGAGCCCACGCAACGGGCCACTATTTCATCAACCAAACAGACACAACTACAAGACATTCTTCACGACACAAAATAAACGACAATGCTACTACAAATCCCACAACTGAAACATACTCACCCACCCAAGATCACCCACATATGCCAACACCACATTTTCCAACCCAAACACTTACCAACAAGAAATTTCAAAACATAACAGAAGTAAACCACTTCAAGTTCAAAAACACATCTACATTCGAGATAAAAATGAATATGAGCTGCAACTTTAAAAACGTAATTTATGCTCTAATAAGAGAGGAATGCGCAAACATATACGTGGGGCGGCACAAGCCCTGAATATAAGAGTAGCCATGCAAAAAAGTAACATTAAATTAGCCAATAACAGGAAATTGTACGTTTACGTAGTGATAAATTCAGAGTAATGATTATCTACCAAAATTGTAACTATGACACGCTAATGATGCAGGAAGAAATATTTAAAAAAAATATAGAAGCCTTCCCTCAGCAAAACAACATGAAAAAACTAGCACACACACACACACACACACACACACACACACACACACACACACACACTAAATTCAAACGTTCAAGCGCACGTTCAAGTGCACGTTCAAGCGCACGTGTTCATTAATATTCCATACAAACAAAATGGACGACTAATACTGTAGTTCGTCCACGTACTGATTAATACACCCAATCCAATTGTCATCTTTGATAATAGCTGACGTTAGCCGAAAGATCAGATAGGATTAAATAAAAAACATGTATCAATATTGTGATTTTCTTTCCTTTTTCAACGATAATGCCATTAAACTTATCAGACGATATAAAAAATACCTAAATACACACACACACAATATATATATATATATATTCCAGTCAATGAAACGAATGACATCATAATCCGTGATGTATACAATCATCCTACTCTCCCATCCATCAATAATAAACCCAATATTAAGATATATATATATATATATATATATATATATATATATATTATTAGCATGTACCACTCAATTACCTGTTCATGACACTCTTGGAAATATTTATACTCAAATATATGGCATTGGAATTGGATCTCCTTTGCATCCTCTTTTATCTAATTATTACATGGCAAATTTAGATAATAAAATACTTAATGACACAAATAAACCCTTTATATATGTAAGATATATAGATGATATTATCGTTTTTGTTAAAAATATAGATCAAATAGCACAACTTAAAAGCAAATTTGAAAATCATTCCGTCCTCAAATTTACATTACAACTTAATATTATTAATAAGTTTGCATTACTTCATGTGTTTATTAATTCCAGCACACATTGATTGACTCTATATATGAAACCACCTCTCATTAACTCGTGTCAGTGCATGCCCCCAAACGAGATAAGCTAGCTGTTATAAAAACTTAATTCAACGCACACAAATGATATCTTCTTCTAAAATCGTATTTTTTCTAATCATTTCACCCCAAGCAAGGCATTCCACTGCCACTCTTGCGCATGGGGCTACATATGGGAAGGTAAAGAGAAGGAGTGGTTAGAAATAGGGAATGTCAGGAGGAAGGTGATAGATGAGTAAGGATACCGAGGATGAGGGTTGGGCAGATGGGAAGAGTGTTTGATAGAATGGGAGCAGGTTAGTGTGTTAGGAGGTGTCATTTGACCTTACATTTAAACTCCTGGACATTGTAGCCGTCGAGGAAGCAATCATGTGGAAGGGAATTCCATAGTCGGGAAGTGAGTGGAAAGAAACTGTTGGAGTAGAAGTTGCGGTTGCATTTTATCGGTTTCACTGTAACAGAGTGGGACCTAGTTGCTAATCTAGTATCTCGTGCAAATTCGTATCTAGGGGGCACTAGTGATTTAAGTTCATCGGATCAGAAGCCGTGAAAGTATTTATAGAAGAGACACAGGGAAGCCACGTCGCGCCTGTGGGAGAGAGATTGCAGGCGGTCAGCCAAGTCGGTATCTATCACATTACAAACCCTCCTCTGAACCTTATCGAGAAGCCCGAGGTGAACAGCAGGGGCACCCGACCAGATATGGCAGCAGTATTCAATGCACGGGCGGATGGTAGATTTATATATGTGCAGAATAGATTTAGACGGAAAAAACTTCCGGGCCCTACACAGAGAACCGACTTTCATAGCAGCGGATTTAGCAATGGATTCAATATAGCCATTCCATTTGAGTTTCCGTTGAAAGTGTGAGACCAAGGAGGCGTAGTGTTTTACTCTCTGGGAGGCAAGCCTGGTCCATGCTAATGGGAGGTAGGTGAGATTATCGATGATGGTTAATTGAGAGTAGCTTCGTTTTAGAAGCATTAAAATTTACTAGCCATTTCTTACCCCAGTCCATTATGGATTGGATGTCTTTTTCAATCTCGGCTGCGAGGTTAACTTTGACGCCTACACCAGATTTTTGGTCGAGGCGAGAGTAAACTGTGGTTTCATCTGCGTACAAACCTACTTGGGCTCTTATGGAATCAGGGAGATCTTTAATGTATATCAGGAAGAGTGTAGGACCTAAGATGGAGCCTTGGGGGACACCTGCGTTTGTATGGTAGTTCTGGGAGGCATGTCCGTTTAATACCACCTTCATTGTGCAGTTAGAGAGGAATGACTGGATTAGTTGAAACAAATGTCCAGTTATACCATAGCTCCGCAGTTTACATAGAAGGCCATCATGCCAAACTCTGTCGAACGCCTTAGATATATCCAATGCAACGGTTCGGGCTTCGCCATTCCTGTCGAGTGGCTGGTATATGTGCTCGGTGATGGTCGTTAGCATATCAGCAGTAGACCTGGTGAAGCGGAAAATTCTATAAAGAATTACACAACATTAAACAAACACTTTCCTAACTCCGTTATTGCTCAACAAATTAAAATGTATCTAATTAAACTTAATAATACCTCTCACAAAATAGATAATATTAATAATAATAGTGTACGTCAAAATAAACATAACATTATTAACTTATACTATTGCAACCAAATGCATAATAATTACAAACACGGTAAAGCAACACTCAAAAAAAACAAAAATAGGTAGACATGTTAAACCCATCAATAATAATAAACAAATTAAGCCGATCATATGAAAAATTCAAACAATTGACCTCGTAGTTTCTAATAACCCTAGAACCTAACAAATAATTTCTCTACAGAAAACCAATGTAGTGCATCAATTTGCATAGCTGTTCAGAGATTGTATATCTGCTACTAATAATAAACCTATATAAACATATATTAATTTTACTACAACCATGCTCTTCCCTAGAATTACTTGTCCCAACATTTCTTAGAAAACCATAGCCATATTCTTAATATTAGACAGATTTTAGTCGATAACACAATAATACTCACACATACACACAGTAAAAAGAAACTTCAGATAATGTAGGCTATCTACATTAAATCAAAACGACCCACACTAAAAGGAAACTACATTTCCAACTAGTTAAAACACATTACATTGTCCTTTTTGCTTATATTTTCATTAAAATTTCCTGGATCCCTTAAGCACTTGGTCCATGATATTCTCAGTATCTTTCTATAGAATCATATTTTTGTTAAATCTCGTCTTCAATTCTTTTAAATAACAAAGTTCATAAATCACTGCCTGATAGGAGAACTGCTATTACGTAACAATTCAGCATTATCTAAACTTATATAATAAATGGAACTTTGTGTGTGTGTGTCTGTGTGTGCGTGTGTGTCCGTTACCTATAGACTCCGAAATGGCTGAACCGATTTTCTTGAAAATTTACACAGTTGTGCTATAAGCGTCTGCAAGTGTTTTTAGCTAGGTTTTGTGTCGAAGTACCCCCGATAAATATCGATAATCGAAAAAATCAGGTTATAGAAGGAGTTATCCGATTTTAATCAAATTTGATACACTCATAGACAAAGACATAAGAAACGATATTCAGAAATTTGAAGACTGCACTTTTTACAATAGTGCAGAAAATCGATTATATATATATATATATATATATATATAAGGCAACATGTTTGTGTGTGTGTGTGTGTGTGTGTGTGTGTGTCTGTCTGTTTATCTACCTGTATGTCTGTATTTTTTCAGCCCTTTTATTTTAGTTTTTGCTTCGGGTTTGGCTCTAAGTAGGTATAATTGTAGTTCTTCGTCTCTGCCATGATACCATTTACACAGAGGACTTATTTAGCCTTTAAAATTCAGTTTACGACGAAAAAAACTTATTTGATATCGATACCAGGAAATCCAAATTTGACTTACATCCCTTCATTTTTCTTTCTCTCTACGGTTTCGTTTTAACTGGAAACAACTATTTCTTTTTAGTCTTTCGTGCCAACGTCCAAAGAGTCTGAATTCCAGAATTATGGATTAGTTTTAAAGTTTTCATTACACCCGAGTAACGCCGGGCTATACTGCTAGTTCTTTATAACAAAGTTTTCTTGTTCTTTAATACTTTGCTTTGTTTTGGGCATTACGTTGTACATTCAGATTCAGGTGCTACTTTTTTTGCCCTTTTTTAAAACAAGTCCCAGGTATTTAAACTTCTGTGCTTTCCTGAATTTTTTTTACCTCCAATTTGTAGTTTCTATCTTGGTCCTTTTTCCTTGCGGGGAACCACATATTCCTTGTTACAAACGATAGCTAGTCATTTTTTCAGACTTACAATTTGAAAACGTCCCATCTACTTTATTATTAACGAAGGCATATTTATTTGATACAAGGGAGTAACGCTAAAAGAAATGTCCTCGTTGGTCATCACCAACCCGGCAATGCGTAATCCGAAACTAATTTCCACGAAAAAAAAAACTTTGTTTAAATTTTAACGCCTCTAAATCAAAGCTGCTCTCCTTTAAATACTATAGAGAAACATTGCAGCTTACTATTAGAATGGATGACGCTAGTTTTCTAGAGAGAAACGCACTGTGCCTCCTTGGCCCCACTCTTTCAAATGATCTCAAATGGAAAGACTACTTTGAATACATATTGTTGCGTATTCCGGAGGACGAACCGCCAAAATAATGAACAACAAAAACCGGTATGGAGATAGAAAGTAGGTTATATTGAACGTAATATAGAAACTGGAACGCGGGTTACCCAAATCAGGAATACTATTAGTAAAAATAAATATATACAAATCTTGAAGTGAAATAGTATGTCCGGGTAACTTATTCTAGCTAAGTGGAGCTCAGAGCTAGTCTGGTCTCTGGGTAACTTCGGTATCCGTCGGAACTCTTCGATAACTGTAACGGATCTCTACGATTACTCTCCACTGTAAACTGCAACTACAACTGTGATTCCAGATCATCAACTGTTCTATCCATGGCAGGATTATATATACATTCAGTCGACTCCATTGTCGTATACAAAAGGGGGAGATCCCACAACACATATCTGCATCTACTTCTAGGAAGGTTGGTTCACTGTGTCGGTCCAGGAAGTTTTTCATATCAGAATCTATTTTACCATTCATCTATGCATTGAATACTGTTGTCATATGCGGCCGGGTCCTCCTGCTCTTCATCTTGAGGTTCTCGACAAAATCCAAAGGAGCATCTGCAATATAATCGATCCTAACCTGGCAGTCAACCTTCAGTCAGTTTCTCACAGACTTGATATCACTTCTGTCTTTTCAACAAGCATTTCCATGGCAAATGTTCTGGCTACCGTTTTTTCCTGGTACCCAAACCCCATGTATTTACTCGTGCTACTAGATTGGCATTTAGGTCCCACCCTTTTACCGTTGGAAATATTTAATAATGATATATTTAAACGAAACTGTCTCTTCTACTCTAACCTTTTCTTTTCTCGCAATTTTCGCTTGTGGAACTTAATTCCATTTGCTTGCTTGCCTGATTGCTACAATATCCATAAATGTTAATGCACCGGCATTTGCCATCTTTTATCTTATTTATTCCCATTCATCTCTATTTTTTTTCGAACAACCTCTGCATCTTTTTTATTCTCTCACTGTAACACCAGTGGCTTTTATGTCCTGCCTGGTGTGGTTGGAAATGATTATAAAAAATAAGAACCATGGTAAAAGTATCTCTTTCTTGACTGTCTCTCATGTTCATTGTTACTAAAGACACTTTTGATATTTCAGCTGTAGTCAGTCATCATTCGTTTGTTCCACCGTTCCTAATAGCGGTCTTACATTTTTTTGACATCCTGATGTAATCAGTTCCCCTTGCTCATCAATCACATCACCGCAATCATCCGGAAATTTATCTCGATGGCTATGCAAAAAAGAACTCTATTACTTATATTAGCGTCTATGTCCTGTAGACTTTAAAACAGATTTTCTACTAACTGTTTGTATTTTAACGACCCGGCGGTTGCTTGAGAGGTTTCTCACCATGTCATGTACAAGTGCGTAATTTTAAGTCATTAATTGAATTAACAAATTCAATCATGAGTATTTCAGGACCTTTAAACACTTCTGCTTTGAGATTTTTGGTGCAAGTCTTGGAAATGATTTACATATATACGCAAAACATTAACTTTTTTTGTCGAGTGATTTTACATACTGTTTTTAGAAGCCAAATTTGATATGCAAGTAAGTGAAGATGAATTTATCCTTCGGAACTTGTACTGCACTAAAAACGTTCTTTTTTACCAACTTTCAACTCTCCAGGGGGTTAATTTTTCTTTTTCTAGTGCTCCTCCTTTGCTCTACTGTCTCTTTCTCTCTATCTCTCTCTCTCTCTCTCTCTCTCTCTCTCACACACACACACACACACACACACACACACACACATTAATAATTTAATCTCAAGTAAGGCAGTTTTACTGCCACTGGTGCGCAGGGGTTTACATATGAGAAAAGTGATGAGAAAGAGGGGTAGGTCATAGAGGGTGTCAGGAAGAGGGTAATAGAATGATGAGAATACTGATGAGAATACTGGAGTGGATGGACAAAAGAGCTTGAGAGAAAGGACCCGAGTCAGTGAGACAGGAGATGACTATTGACCTTACATATAAATTCTTGGAGATTGTAGCTGGCGGTGAGGCACTTATAAGGAAGGGAATTCCGCAGGCGGGAAGTGCGAGAAAAGAAGCTGATGGAGTAGAAATACGTTTACATTTTATCGGATTCACTGTAAAAGGATGGGACCTAGTTGCTAGTCTAGTAACTCGAGTAAATTCATACCTAGGGGACACCAGTGAGCTACGTTCATTGGAGCAGAAGCCGTGAAAGTATTTGTAGAAGAGACTCAGGAAAGCCACATTACGCCGGTGAGAGAGCGACTGCAGAAATAGAGTAACTCTAGAGCTTGCACAAAAGGCCTGCATTCCAAACTCTGTCAAATGCTTTCGAGATATCTAAAGCAAGAGCTCGATCGTCACCGTTCTCATCAAGGGCTTGGAATATATATATTCTGAAGACCCTAGATGTTATGCCAGAATTCATCATCGGAGGCCACAATTTGAACAACATGAGATACGCTGATGATACAGTGCTGATAGCAGACACGGAAAGGAAACTACAAGATCTCTTACAGAAGGTAGCTGAAGAGAGTGACAAAAAAGGTCTACAAATAAACTGCAAGAAAACCGAATGCAAGGTCATCAGCAAAAAGAGCAGCCCTAAATACCAAATAAAAATAAGTAGGGGATACTAAAATCAAGCAGGTACTAAATTCGAATATCTGGGAATGTTCTAACAGAAGACAGAAAGTGCGACACAGAGACTCGAAAGCGAAATTTAATAGCAAATGTGCGTTTCAGAAGCTGAGTAGAGTATTAAGAGACGGGAAAATTTCGCTAGAAACAAAGAAGAGTACTGGAATGTTATGTGATGTCAATTCTTCAATATGGCAGTGAATGTTGGACAATATCCTCAAAGATGAAGGAAAAATTTAAAGCAACGGAAATGTGATTCTACAGAAGGATGATGCGGATATCATGGATCGAGCATTTGAGCAAGGATGAGGTTTTGAAAAGGATGCAAACGAAAGGGAAATTAATGCTGAGCATCAGAAAAAGACAGCTAAAGGTCCTGGGACATGCAATGAGGAAGAAGGGCTTGGAGAACCTGATACTAACATGCCAGATACAGGGAAAAAGAGAAGGGAAAGCAGCGGATAACATATTTGAAGGGCCTGAGCAGGTGGAATACAAAAAGGGGGTTGCGTGGTGTAATAGGAGAAAGCCTCGAGGGATAGTGAGATGTGGAAAGCAATGATCGCCTACGTCCTGAAAGGACAGGGCACATAGAAGAAGAAGAAAGTATATATATCCAGTGGTGGTCGTTAGCATATCAGCGGCAGACCTACGCTTTTTGTCAGAGAGAAAGTTGTGAGATGTGAGTTGCTTAACTATTCAAGTATTGATAATAACCTCGCATCAGTCAGTTAAGTGCTATACGTGATACACGCTTTAGGCGATCATGTCTCGAAAGAGACATGACTGACTGAGCAGAAGATTATCCCGCAGTAGGTTGCCATTGCTTTCTGCGGTAGACTGGTTGCCAGCCAAGGCTATAGAACCCAGTCTGTCCTGTTATTTGACTCATAACTAGAGGGAGAAGAGATGTATTATATCATTAAGAAGTAATGAGTAGGGGATCAGTTTATTACTTAATAACAATAGAAAACCGATCCCCCACTCTATGACCAGTAGAAGCCTTAATCATGATTCCAGCTATTCATTCAGTCACTCAAGTGCCATATGTGATACACGCTTGGGCGATCATGCCTTGAAAGAGAAATAAACTGACTGGGCAGAAGATTATCCCGCAGTAGGTTGCCATTGCTTTCTGCGGTAGACTGGTTGCCATCCAAGGCTATAGAAGCCAATCTGTCCTGTTATTCAACCCATAACTGGAGGAAAGATACGGATTAATACCTTTCCCAAGGGTATTTGTGCGTAAGTGAATGCAAGGAATTCAGCTGAAATTCGAACTCGGCTCCCCGATTTCTCGTTTCGAGTCGATATACTTTGTCAAAACGAGAATCTAACCAAAGAATCTAACCACCACCATTCTAGACAACTTATATAATTCAATTAAATTTAGATTATTTACCAACTATAATAATGAAGAGTTTTTTTCACTACCTGGAAATCAGACTGTCGTGTAGTATCTGATCTCTACATATCTATTGTGTAATAAAAATCGCGGTTTCCTCATGAGTAAACATTTGAGATTTATTGGCCGAATAGAGTTAATCTCGGCTGAAATTTTAAAAATATTTCTCTGAAAACAATTTTTAGGAAAAAAAATGTTTTTCAAGTTTCTCTTAATGTTAACTTTTATATTGATGAATGATTCTCCACAAAAACGTTTTTGGACTTGTGTAAAATGTTAATAGCTTGATTATCTCATTATGTTTTCTACGAGTTATGTGTGCTATAAATTTTTGTTCTTGCTACTGCCGAAAGTCTGTAAGAGGTGCTCTTTCTATAAATGTTAAATCTTGATTTTTTTTTTTAATCATTTCACCCCGAGCAAGCCGGAAACGCCACTGATGTGCAGGGGGTTACATAAATGTAAAAAGATTAATTAGAAAAGAGCGAGGAGTACAAGCTAGTTAGAAAGGAACAATAGAAAGCTGAGAAAGAAGGTGCGATGACAGATACATAGGTGGAGAGAAAGGGAAGGTTATACAGGGGAGGGGAGAGAGCTAGAGGCCAGTGGTTAGTAGATGAGTATTAACTTTGCATTTAAATTTCTGGAGGTTGTAGCCGTCAGGAAAGCAATAATACGGGAGTGAGTTCCACAGGCGGGAAGTGCGAGAGAGGAAGCTGCAGGAGTAGAATTGTCGTCTGCATTTGGCTAACCTGACTGTGAATGGGTGGGACCCAGTTGCCAGTCTGGTTGCACGGGTAAACACCTGTTGAGGAGGCATCAGTAGCTTAAGCTCATCCGAGCAGAAGCCATGAAAATATTTATAGAAGAGACAGAGGGAGGCCACATTTCGACGATGGGAAAGTGGCTGCAGTCGAGTCGCCAGATCAGGACCTATCACATTATAGACTCTCCTTTGGAGCTATGTTTTCTACGAGTTATGTGTGCTAAAATTTTTGTTCTTGCTACTGCCGAAAGTCTGTAAGAGGTGCTCTTTCTATAAATGTTAAATCTTGATTATCTCATTATGTTTTCTACGAGTTATGTGTGCTATAAATGTTTGTTCTTCCTACTGCCGAAAGTCTCTAAGAGGTGCTCTTTCTATAAATGTTAAATCTTGATTATCTCATTATGTTTTCTACGAGTTATGTGTGCTATAAATTTTTGTTCTTGCTACTGCCGAAAGTCTGTAAGAGGTGCTCTTTCTATAAATGTTAAATCTTGATTTTTTTTTTAATCATTTCACCCCGAGCAAGCCGGAAACGCCACTGATGTGCAGGGGGTTACATAAATGTAAAAAGATTAATTAGAAAAGAGCGAGGAGTACAAGCTAGTTAGAAAGGAACAATAGAAAGCTGAGAAAGAAGGTGCGATGACAGATACATAGGTGGAGAGAAAGGGAAGGTTATACAGGGGAGGGGAGAGAGCTAGAGGCCAGTGGTTAGTAGATGAGTATTAACTTTGCATTTAAATTTCTGGAGGTTGTAGCCGTCAGGAAAGCAATAATACGGGAGTGAGTTCCACAGGCGGGAAGTGCGAGAGAGGAAGCTGCAGGAGTAGAATTGTCGTCTGCATTTGGCTAACCTGACTGTGAATGGGTGGGACCCAGTTGCCAGTCTGGTTGCACGGGTAAACACCTGTTGAGGAGGCATCAGTGACTTAAGCTCATCCGAGCAGAAGTCATGAAAATATTTATAGAAGAGACAGAGGGAGGCCACATTTCGACGATGGGAAAGTGGCTGCAGTCGAGTCGCCAGATCAGGACCTATCACATTACAGACTCTCCTTTGGAGCTATGTTTTCTACGAGTTATGTGTGCTATAAATTTTTGTTCTTGCTACTGCCGAAAGTCTGTAAGAGGTGCTCTTTCTATAAATGTTAAATCTTGATTATTTCATTATGTTTTCTACGAGTTATGTGTGCTATAAATTTTTGTTCTTCCTACTGCCGAAAGTCTCTAAGAGGTGCTCTTTCTATAAATGTTAAATCTTGATTATCTCATTATGTTTTCTACGAGTTATGTGTGCTATAAATTTTTGTTCTTGCTACTGCCGAATGTCTCTAAGAGGTGTTCTTTCTATAATTTAATAAAGATTTTTTTCGATTGTGTAGCCCTTGTTCACGATATTTTTTTTAATCTTTTCACCCCAAGCAAGACGGTACCTCCACTGATGCGCACGGGGCTACATAAGAATCGAAGTTTTAGCAGGAAGTGAGTGAAGAGAAAGACGAACCAGTTACTGGGGGTGTCAGAGAAAGAGAAAGAGAAGGATGAGAACACATGTGTGAAGACAGTTGGGAAGGTAGAGAGAAAGGAAAAGATATACGAGTATCCAAAGAAGACAGGTCTTATCTAAGACCTACAGGGCTCATTCGTTCGAAGCCATTTTTAATCATTGATATGAGAAAAATTTCTATATAATTGACAGTTAAGATATCTCTGAGCTAGTTTGGTGCTATGTATAACATACACATGAATGTCTAGTTCTTACAGGACTATTTAAAATGAGGACTTGATTTCTTAGTTTAATATTTGGGTTTTGAAGTATCTTGCGGTGTCTGAGAAATGTGTTGTGGTGCAATGGATATCGACTCGGAACAACAAATCGGGGTGCCGAGTTCAAATTCCAATTGAATTCCTTGCATTCACTTACGCACAAATACCCTTAGGAAAGGTATTAATCCGTCTCTTCCCTCCAGTTATGGGTTAAATAATAGGAGAGAGTGAATTATATAGTCTTGGCTGGCAACCAGTCTACCGCAGAAAACAATGGCAACCTACTGCGGGATAATATTCTGCCCAGTCAGTCATGTCTCTTTTGAGGCATGATTGACCAAAGCGTGTATTAAATATGGCACTTAATTGACTGACTGAAAATAATAATTGGAATAATGATTAAGGCTTCTACTTGTTATAAAGTGGGGGATCAATTTTCTATTGTTATAAAGTGATAAACTGATCCCCACTAAATACTATGTAATAATATAATGCATTTCTTCTTTCTCTAGCTATGAGTCAAATAACAGGACAGATTGGGTTCTATAGACTTGGCTGGCAACCTGTCTACCGCAGAAAGCAATGGCAACCTATTGCAGGATAATCTTCTGCCCAGTTTTTCGAGACGTGATTGACCAAAGCGTCTATTAAGTATGGATCTTAACTGTCTGATCTCGAGTTTAGACTATTTCTTCTATGTTTCTTTATTGCTGATAGTAAATTTCGTATAACTGATGCATATAAGGAGGTTTGGGTTTGAATTTGAGTTTTGTTTAACAGCATAACAACCTCTGTGAGTTATCTAATGCCAAAAAATTCGGGTTTTAAGGTAGTTTTTTAATTGTTCAGTTATAGTGAGAAAGTTGATTTACTCATATTCTGACGATTTGTTTTGTTTTAGAAAACTGAAGATGTCTTCTAATTTTGTATTCAAAAATGTATTGCTAGTAATAATTTTTTTTCTTCAAAAATGTATTATGACAATATTTGTTTTCCTTCAAAAATATATTATGCAATAATTTTTTCCTTCGAAAATGTATTACTGGTAATATATTTTTTCCTTCAAAAATGTTTTATGGCGATAATAATTTTCCTTCAAAAATGCATTGCTGGTAATATATATTTTCTTTAAAAAATCTATTATGGCAATATTTTTTTCCTTAAAAATTGTATTATGGCAATAATGTTTCTTCTTTCAAAAATGTATTGCTGGTAATATCTTTTCTTAAAGAATGTATAATTTCCTATAAAAATCTATTCTTATATATATATATATATATATATATATATATATATATGTGTGTGTGTGTGTGTGTGTGTGTGTGTGTGTGTATATTTCTATAAATGTCTGTTTGTATACTTTCATAGTGTGTTTGACCCTAATTTGAAGGGCTAGCAGGTGCTACCACTCCAGGTAACTACTGGAAACAACAGCAATTAAGAGGTAGTTCCATGATCCTCAAAACCTCCGAAGCAGAGTCATTGCTGCCGGATGTAGTTTGCCGTCATAACCAGGACGAATATAAGTAGGTATAGAAAGTATTTAGTATTTATTAATTCCACTTTCTATAGTTTTAATATGGATTTACTCTATGTGCATTACACTGAAGGCCAAAATCGCATTGAGATAGCCAATATTATAATAAACTGAGAATCAAAAATCGTGAAAATTGCGTTAGAAACAAAGAAAAGGGTAATGAAATGCTAACTGATATCAGTCTTCTTCTATGGCGGTGAATGCTGAACAACAATCTCATAGATGAAGAGAAGATTTTAAGTAACAGAAAATCTTCAGAATTATGTTGACAGTAACATGAACCGACCATGTGAGCAACGACAAATCTTAGATAAAATGGAAACAATAAGGTAACTTATACTTAATATCAGGAAGTGACAATAAACATTTTTAAGTTAAGAAATGAAAAAAGAAGGCTTCGAAAAACTGATACTCACGGGACAGATTGAAGGCAAGGGTGACACAGTAACAGAAGCATAACCTACTAAATAAACAGTAGAACATGATTTTGGAGAAATAACAGAATGACGAAATATATTAAAGGCTACAAATGACGGGAAATCGGGGAGGGCTATGATCTCCTACATCTTGAATGGACACGGTACACAGTTGAATCCATTACTACTTTCATTCAAATTCCAGGTCAGAGTTTCGTATTTGGAAATATTTATTTTGAGTCCTTTGAACCAGCAAACTACTTTCATATTCTCTCTTCCTCTCTCTGACTTTCTATCTCTCTCACTCTTTCGCTATCTTTCGCTGGTCTTAGACCCTAAAATTCTCGCCCATATAAAGAAAATATTATGGGCTACCATCTTTAGCTTTTACGGTATAGAAAAGTGTTAATTACTGAACAAATTGAAAACTAACCAATGAATATGAAGCTATAAAACACCCACTAACCGAGTTCGGATTGTTGCAATATGTTAAGTGAAACGTCGCCAACAAAAATATGTGACGAGACTAAACTATCACCAAATGCGGTGAAGCAACTTCTACAAAGGTAACAATTTTATTGACCGAACGTCTCTAACGAAAAGATCACGCCTTTGGAGCACGTTCGCTTGCTTGAGTAAATTATTGCCGTCTGGTCAAGACGTGCCGTTTTGCTGTCATCAGCGCGGAAACCATTCCGACATTCGAGACAGGTTAAGCGAAGAACAAACAAAGTTTCCTATAAAATACAAAAGTAAGGTTAACCGAGATTTTCCGGTTTATAAAAACTATTACTATTTATTAGCTAATTGCATTTACTTTTAATCACCTTATACGATTTGACTTATGTAAGCCAAAAAAAAAAAAGTTTAATACATATAGGGTCGTTACTGCGTCCATAATTTTGCAATATTTCCTGATTATTCGCAATATATATTCTTCTGATTTTTTCATGCATTTCTTTAGCAAAATTATTTGCAGTACGTGTTTACAATAACACCGTTAATAAAGTTTTTATTATACACGAGTATAATATATAAGAATCTCTATATAAATTTAATTCTGCTATGATTTCATTGATTTCGTAAATGATACTTGTTTATAGAGGGTGAGATGGGAAAATTGTCGCCATTTTATAGTTTTAATTTCACGCATGCGCATTGATTTTTCATTTGTTTATATATATATATATATATATATATATATATATATATATATATAGGTACGAAGAGTTTGTCTCTTTAATAGACCAGATTTCTGCCAACTTCGAAGTTTTTTGAAGATACCGTTATGATATTCTAGCTCGAGAGCCCTCAGGAGTGAGAACATCATAACGATGTCTACACGAAACTTCGAATTCAGCAGGAATCTACTCTATCGAAAATAGCAATTATTTGTACCTCTCAACGCTCTATCTACAACCCGATATCGAGTACTTTACGATGAAATACCTGCTTGCCACAATACAATTCATCAGTAAAAATATGAAAAGCAACCTTGGCGCTATAACCTTATAAACTTCAAGAAAACTGAATGTATGTTCATCAGCAAAAAGAGGAGCCCAATATGCCAAGTACAAGTCGGAGAAACTAAAATAAAACAAGTAAAAAAATTCAAATTCCTGGGAATTATTTTGACAGAGGTTGGAAAGTGCGATATGAAGATCCAAAGACGTATTGGCAAAGCCAAAGACACATTTCAGAAGCTAACCAGAGTACTGAAAAACAAGAAAATCTTATTAGAAACAAAAAAAAGAGTGCTGGATTGCTGTGATATCTGCCTTCTGTAAAGAAATAAATGCTGGACGATCTCATCAGAGATGAAGGAGAGGACTGAGGCAGCATAAATGTGGTTTTAATGAGGAAGGACGGCCTAGAGAATTTAATAATCACAGGTCAGAAAAAGGGAAGGAGAGACGAGGGAAAGCAGTGCAAGACGTACTTGTTAGGCCTGAGCAAATGGATACCAAAAGAAAAAATATTGAGAGCTACAAGAAACAAAGCCAAGTAGAATTCCATGATCGCCTAGGTCCTGAAAGGTCACGGCATATGAAGAAAAAGAAGATATATATATATATAATTTGTTCTCATAATCAGTTCTCATCCATAACAACGAACAGTGAACAAAAGAATCAACGGATAATTTTGATTTATCTATGGGAGCCGTGGATTCTGCAGAATCTTCGGATCTAGTAGGACTATTCCTATTGTTTAACCTCACAGCGTATAAAGAAATTGACATCAACAATATAGGACTCTATAGAGATGACGGACTCATTATAATAAATAAATCTACGGGAGGTATGCTCGATAAAACCAGAATATTAATTCATAAAGTCTTTAAATCTTTTGGTCTTAACGTAGTAATTAACCTTAATATCAAGCAAGTTGACTTCTTAGATATAGCATTAGACTTATATATCGAACACTTTCCAACCTTATATGAAAAATAATGCTAACCCAATCTATATAAACCCCAATTTTAATCACCTTCCCTTATCAAACATATTTCATCATCAGTCGAACGCCGCATTAACACACATTCTTCAAATAAAGAAATATTTGATAAACACTAAGTAATTTCAGATAAAATTCTCAAAGACAGCGGAGATCAATCATCCAAAATTAACTTTGTCGGAAAATTCAAGAGCTATAAAAGAAAAAAAAAGAAACAGGAAAATCATATGGTATAACTCTCCTTTTAATCAGTTAGTTAACATTAAACTGGGACATAAATTTCTTAAACTAAAAAAAATAACCCTCTAAGCAAAATATTCAATAGAAATACAATAAAACTAAGCTATAGCTGCTCTAAAGAGTTGAAGATTTTTAAACGGCTCAAAAGTAGCCGAACCTCCTCAATCAGGGAGACATTGTTACATAATTTGTGGTGACCAAGTTAATTTAATTAATAGTGATTCTTTTTTTTTTAATACGGAATTTTATTCTACCTACCCTATAATTTGGTGTATATTTATGTCACTTTAACTGAGCAGGTTCATTCTGATTTCGATGTTTCGTAAGAACACCGTTATAATGTTTTCACTCATTATGTTATTTTTAAATAAAGAAAAATTCTCTAGCGAGAAATAAGTTTACAATAAATGTTCAAACTGACTTCTACCTTCTTCCAAAGTTTTTCTTATTCGGGAGATACACGATTTTCTAAGCGAAGATTAGACGGGATACAAGACCGAAAGTATGAGGCACTCAGTGAGAATCGAAATCTCTACTCAATTGTAATGATTATAAGGAGACAAGCTTCCTAACCAGTACACCACATTGAGGTGTCCCGAAAATGCTCTTATGTAAGGTCTTATGTTTTACTCATTTCTGCTATGGATCATTCAGTCAGTTAAGGGCCATACGCGTGGGCGATCATGTCTCGGAAGAGATATGACTGACTGGGCAGAACATTATACCGCAGTAGGTTAGCATTGCCTTCTGTAGTAAACTGATTGCCAGTGTGTGTGTGCGTGTATATATATATATATAATCACTGAAGTGATTTTGTTTGTGTTGTTGTTCATTTTTTATTTAATCTCTTGAAATTAAAGAACAGGTATGACTCTTTGATTACTAAAATTGCTGAGGACTACATTGAGGAATATTTTAGGAATTTTGTGAAAGTTATTTTTGCTGAGATTAAACGTGTAACCGTTGCTAAATTTTCTTTAAAGAAAATAAATCATTATTTTTTGTGCGACAGGCAAATCACAGCTGAGAACGAAGAAAACTATGTTGAAAATTGGATATGAGACTTTCTTCTTAATTTTCGCATGATTTATAAGCGTTGGTGATTAAATCTCTTATCGTCAAAAACAGTCAGAATAAAATAAGAACGGACATTACTTTTAAAATATCTTCTCATACAATTTTTCCTTAAATCATATTTATTTAGTGACATGAAATATAACTACCTTGCCATATCCTGAATTACACATGCTTTATATTTTTATGTGATAATAATGGATATTTTTTCCTGATAATAAATGTCTAATCAATATCTATTGCAGGCGCTGTTTGTGTGTGTGTCCAAGCCGCATGCATCCTGGTCGGGGTTGAGCCGATTTTCTCCCTGATGGAGAAAGTTTCATTGGGATTTGTTTTAGGTGCATGGTCCCAAGTATTGCCCTGTTATTTAACCCATATCTGGAGGGACAGGATGATTAGTACCTTTCCCAAGGGTACCAGTGCGTAAATGAATGCAGAGTGTTCGACTGAATTTCGAACTCGGCTCAACGATTATTTTTCCGAGTCGATATCCACTGCACCACAACGCACATCCGTTAATCAACGTTTACAGCACCTGGTATTCTCAAGCTGTCTTCCATCTAAGTACTGACCAGGCTCAACGTTGCTTAACCGGTGGTCGACAGAGAACAGGTGTATTGAACGTGATATGACCGTAAGCGAGAATGAATGACAGAATGACTAATCAGTACCTGTTATTTAACCCATAAATTTGCAGGCGCTGTTTCCATGGAATATGTTCATAAGAACTACATTTCTTAGTTCCACCAGTTCAAACCTTGGCGTCTAAGAGCCACCATGCCACGCTCATTGTAGCGAACTATCCACCTTTCTATCGTATTTCACTAGGTAAAGGCCAATTCAACTCGAGCAGGTTCTTCCCATGAACGCTGCTTACTGTAAAGATGCTTCCCCATCACGACAACCTTAACCTGTTCGTCTAGGGCCATTCATTATCATATATTTATTATTCTGTATCTCTGAAACCTGAGGATATCTTCGTCATTGTACAGAGTAAGATCATTGCAAGAAAATGTATTACTATTTAGTTTTTTTTTCTTTTTATGTTCGTTAGTTCTTTTTAGAAAAAATATCAAATATATCAAATATGTCGCCACTTAGTAGTAATATTTAGCAAACTGGTCGCATAGTTTCAAGAACATTTGATTTTTTCTAAATGTCATAAAACCAACATGTAATTTATATTGCAATTTTACTGAGCAGAGATTAGTCTGAGTTTCTGCCCGTATAGGAGAGAGTTCAACAGCTGGAAAACACCAGTATGCTCGCAATATCAGTCTCAATGACTTGTTACTTCCAGCACAACTGTCGACGGCTTCCAAACAGTTTCTCTACCCAACTTCACTCGGAAGGCTTAGGTACGGCTTTTAGAAAGTTTACAATGTAACCGCTTGCGAGGATCGTTTTCTCTGGCCAAAATGTTAAAGACGTATTTTCTTGATAAGTCGACCACGTTAGATTCGAAACTGGATCTTCGAGTTGGAACGTTCGACAAAAGAAAAATACAGTTTAACCCTTATATAGAAAGTAATTATGATATTTAGCAAATGTAAATACAACTTCAATGAGGAAATTCACAACATATGCACCGATTCGTTTCTGTTTATCAACTGTTTATTTTTCAGATCGCCCCAAGCAAGACAGGGGGTTACATAGGAGAAATATTATGAGATGGAGAGACAGGTTATAGGGGGTGTCAAGAAGTGGGGAAGAGAACGATGAGAATACTGATTTGATGAAAGTGGAGTGGACGGCGAAAGGAGCATGAGAAAAAGGATTCAAGTCAGTGAGAGAGGAGATGACTATTGACTTTACACCTACATTTTTAAAGATTGTACAGCTCTGGCCAAAAGTTTTGCAACACTATGTAAAAGTAGAGTTTCAGATATTTTTGAATACCGAAAGTGAGTGAAACCATGAATAACCATTAAATAGGACGTGTTTATATCGCTTATGCAAATTTTAAGTGATTTGCATGGGCGAGTTCTCGATTCTATGAAATGAGAAGAAATTTTTTTCTTCGGGAGAAGAAAAAAGAAGGGCGTAGAGGTTGGACCATATTTTCTTTTTGCACCACATATTCGGCAGACAGGTGAAAAGCGAAGCGGAGAGAAGAGATTGGACAGTAATTCTTTTTTTTTTTTAACCACATTATTCATTCGTTACATCTAATTGCGATCGAAATGGAAAAAGGCCATTGTTCTGAATCTAAACGATCTGTAACCATTGCTTCACACAAATCCGGTCTTAGCTGCCATCAGATTGCCAAACAGGAGCAGGTTCATGCATCAACGGTCACAAGAATAGTCCAGAAGTGGAAGAAAACTGGAAAATTCAAAGTTGGTGTTCGAAGTGGTCGTCCTAAAGTGTTTATAGAGCGAGATGAAGATGAACGACGACTTGTGCGACTTAGTTTGTCTGATTGACAGTCAGCAGTTACTGAAAGAATGGTTCAGCGGTGGTGTGAAAGCTTCAGATCGCACAGTACGGCGGCGTTTTTTGACGGAAGAATTGATCTAAAAAAGGCCTGTCGAATTCATAAAAGTTGAACTGTAGACGACTGGAAAAAGGTGATTTTCTCTGATGAATCATTTTTTAGCTGCTTCACTAACAACGGATCAATTCGTGTCAGAAGACGAGTTGGCGAAAGATTCCACCCAATAGTGTAGTATCCACAGTCAAGCATCCGGACCTCGTTCATATTTGGTGGTGCTTCTCCTTTCATGGCGTCGGAGAATTAGTGATTGCACACAACGGTACGTCAATGAACAGGGAATGGTATATGGACACTATCAAAAATAGACAACCACAATTTTTCATAGAACGCTACCCTGATCAAGATGAGGTGTTTCAACATGATGGTGTACCTTGCCATTAAGCAATAGCTGTGACGAAGTGGGTCGAGGAAAATAACTTCAGAGTTCTGTAAAACTGGCCTAGTAATTCACCTGATCTCAATCCCATCGTAAATTTATGGTCTATCCTGGAACCAAAGGTGCGTGAAGCTGCTTCAACAACAAGAATTGAACTTGAAACTGTCCTACAAAGATGTTGGACTTCTATTAGATCTAACTGCTTAAAATCACTAATTGAGTCTATGCCAAAGCGAATAAAACTTGTCCTTAAAAATAGAGGAAGGCACAAAGTATTGAATTTAACATCAAAATTTAACATATATTAATTATTTTTTTTACTTTGAAATAGTTTAATTTTTTATTTTAAATTCTTAAAGCTAAAATAGTTGTTTTGTTATCGATAACTTGGATTTTTTATGGTGTTGCAAAACTTTTGCTCAGAGCTGTAGTTGTCAAGAAAGTTATTAAACGGAAGGGAATTCTACAGACGGGAAATGCGAGAAAAGAAGCTGTTTGAGTAGAAATTGTGGTTACATTTTATTGGTTTCACATAAAAGGGTGGGACCTAGTTGCTAATCTAGTGACCCGAGTAAATTCATATATAGGGGGAATAAGTGAGCTAAGTTCATTGGAGCAAAAGCCGTGAAAGTATTTGTAGAAGAGACACAGGGAAGTCACATTGCGCCGGTGAGAAAGTGACTGTGTCTGAGCTGCCTGGTCGGGATCGATCCTATTGCAGATTCTCCGTTGGATTTTGTCAAGGGCCACTAGGTTTATAGCAGGGGTACTCGACCAGATATGGCAGAAAACGCAACATCTGAAATTAGCAAGGAAAAAAATCGCAGATAATTTTTTTATTACTTTTTTATTCGTGTAGAAGAAGCCTGACCAAACTGTGAGGGTGGATTTTCTGTTCCCACACACCGTTTTCCACGGTGATTTATAACATATGTTGTTTGATTGATGACGTCACTTCCGGTTAGACTGTTTATCTAAGACTGTTTCTTGACGTAACATAAGTTGTTAATTATATATTGTTTTCTTTTGCGTCTTGTATATTTTTCTCTCTTCGTATTCGCGACTACAATTCTAGCTTCAAGATTCTTCATTGTTGACCTTTCATCTTTATCAGAAATTTATAACTTTGACATTTATGTGAGTTTTATTTGTTTCGTCAGAGATCAGTTTTCTGTGCGTTTGTTTAGAGATAGTTCTATAATTTTAGATTTGTTCAAGAACATTGGTTGAAAACTCGATAATCAGCTTGTCAGTATAGCACACCGTGGAAGTTAGGTTTCTTGACGACACTGAGTCTCTCTTTCATTTTTCTTTTAGTGTATTTTATTCTTTTATTCTTATCTCGTATTTTTTCTTTTTGTCATTGATTCACATACTCTTTTAAAAAGAAATGAAAGAAGATGGCAGATACGTTCTTCATCCATTTTTTGTAAATTTTTCTTTTAATCGAATCTGCTAGTTTCTTTTTATCTTTCTCTTTCTTTATTTTCGTTAATAAACTTACTTTTTAGATTATTAAATAGATATCGACTCGGAATGAGAAATGGCGGAGCCGAATTCGAATTACAGTCGAATTCGTTTCATTCACCTATGCCCAAATCAGTCAGTTAAGTGCTATACATGATACACGCTTTGGACGATCATGTCTCTTTCGAGACATGACTGACTAGGTAGAACATTATTCCGCAGTAGGTTGCCATTGCTTTCTGTGTTAGACTAGTTGCCAGCCAAGGCTATAGAACCCAATCTGTTCTATTATTTAACCCATAACTGGAGGGAAGAGACAGATTAATACCTTTCCCAAGGGTATTTGTGTTTAAGTGAATGAAGGAATTCACCAAAAATTCGAACTTGACACCCCGATTTGTCGTTCTGAGTTAATATCTATTGTACCACTACACACATACCTTTGGAAAAATTATTAATCCATCTCTTCCCTTTCTAGCTATGGGCTAAATAGCAGAACGGGTAACCAAACTTCCGTAGAAAGTAATGGTAACCTACTGCTGGAAAATTTTCTTCCAGTCAGACAGCTTGGGTGATCATGTCTTTTTCGCGACATGATCGCCCAAGCGTTATCACGTATGGCACCTAACTGGCCTATAAGTATTTTCTCTGGATGTTCATTTAGCATGACAGTTATGACGGCGCAATTAATTTGGTTTGTCTTTTGAGTTCAAACACCCTTCGAGCTAGTTGCACTAGCTTTCTCACAAATAGCCTTAGAACGATGTAATATATGATTTTTTTAATAATTTCCCCACAAAGCAAAGCTGGACTACCACTAGTGCACGGGGGTTACAGTGAGGGAGAAGAATCGATATAGGGCGTATTAAAGAAAGGATAAAAGATCAATGTGATTGAAGAAGATAGAAAACGGCAACTGATGTTGCATTCAGATTTTTGGAGATTGTAGTGAAGTCGCCTAGTTTATATCGTGAGAAATACTACCGAGCACGCAACAGTCATGAGAGGAAGGAGAGCAGCGGAGAAAGAAGAGATAGCTGACCGAGTTTCATAGTGAAAAGACTGAGACACGTGTAAGAATGATCTGGAGATTCAAGAGATATGTCCATAGCCAAAGGAAGATGTTCGAAGACATAAACTCTCAGACCATACATAGAAAGGTCATCAGGAATTGAGAGGTTATCTTTACGGAGAGCTAAGATGTCTGGGCACATTTTGAGGAGTAACGCTTCAACACTGCACATGTTGGTACGAATATAACGTATGTTAAATGACCCATAAGAAGTTGATATGCGGTTAAATAAACAAAACCAGATTTATACTAGGGAAAAGTGGCACAAGAAATCCCTGCACATTTTTTTAGGATATACAAAAAAGAATTCTTCATATTATTTGTTTAATTCTTTCTACCCTCGATGTGGTGCAGTGGATGTCGGCTCGGAATGAGAAATCGGAGAGCAGAGTTCAAATTTCAGTTGAATTCGTTGCATTCGCTTACACAAAATACCCTTAGAAAAAAGGTATGAATCTGTCGCTTTGCTCTCCAGCTATGGATTAAATAGCAGAATAGATTAATTGGAAACCAGTCTACCGATGGAAGTAATGGGAATCTAGTGCGGGAAAATATTTTGACCAGTCAGTCGTGTCTCTTACGAGACATGATCACCAAAGCGTGTATCACGTATGGCACATAACTGACTGACTGACTAGACTAGCTACGGAATCTCATCAATTCACAGTTGTGTTAGTTAATTGTAAATTCTTTACTGAGATTTTGGTGTTTCGGACTTCTCGCTGTTGGAACTTTCTTCCTGCTCTTTGCTTTCCAGGCAACTTTAAACATCAAATACGTTAAATGCAATGTCAATCGCTATCAGTTGTTTTCCTAATTACACTTATTTTTGTTTTCGCTCCTTACCAATGATTGGTAAATCTAGGCCCAGTAATCCCTTGGATCCTAATAGATTTACTACATCTGTTTAGGGGTTTACGGCCATGTCACGTTCAATACACCGGTTCTCGCTCGATCACCGAAGTTAAGCAACGTTGAGCCTGGTCAGTACTTAGATGGATGAGCGCCTGGGAATACCAGATGCTGTAAGCGTTTATTGACGGATATGCGTTGTGGTGCAGTGGATATCGGCTCAGAAAGAGAAATCTGTGAGCCGAGTTCGAATTCCAGTTGAATACCCTGCATACACTTAAGCACGGGTGCCCTTGGGAAAGGTATTAATCCGTCACTTCCTTCCAGTTATGGGTTAAATAACAAGGGTAGGAGTTGAGGACCCTGCTCTTAAAAACAAATCCCAATGAATCGTGATACTCGAAAAGAAAAACGTATTACTAGACACAAGACTTATATAAAAACAACAATAAATTGTTGAAAAGAAAAAAGTATTACCAGCAATGAATAAATAAAAATTTAGTTGGCAATAAATGACCCGGCGAGGTCGATATGCCATAAAAATAAAACAACCAACATCTGTTTAGTTTTACGTTAAAATCACGGTACGCTGGGTTGTGATATTTAACACCTACTGCGTTTCTTTTTCGTTAAACACACGATCAATCCTTTTTCTATTTGGGAAAAACCACGTCAATGTGAATTTTTGTGAAAGTAAAAAAAAGAAGGTTGATTTTAATTCGTTTCTTATCCGCTATAGGTTAATCCGTCTCTATGTTGTTTTGCATGTAAATAAGCCATAATCAGAGAGATAATCTCAAATTTATAAAGACTTTCTCTTTGTTGATCATTGTTTATTTTCTTTAACTAAACTTTGGGAAAGGTATGAATCCGTTGCTTCTCTCTCAAGCTATGGCAGGACACATTGGATCTTATAGCCTTCGTTTATAGCCAGTCTACCAGAGAAAGTAATTCCAATCTTTTGCGGGAAAGTTTTTTGTCCAGTCAGTCGTGTCTCTTTTGGGACATGATCGCCCAAGCGTGTATCACGTATGGCACTTAACTGACTGACCGACGCTTGATCGCATAAATTTCGTTTTTTGATAATAATTTTATTTTATTTACATTTTTTGTTTTATTTATATAAGAATGGTCTAGAGTTTTACGAGAAATCTTTCTCGTCAGAGAAAGCTGTTCGCGGACAAAAATACCCAGACCATGCATGTGGATAATAAAGTCCTTCCTAACCAGGAATGAATAAATCTGAGAAGGGCATTGTAGAGTTAAGGTTAGTTTTACAGAAATCGCAGAAATCTGTGGACATTTTGATATGAATGGTTTCGCACTGCAAAATTTGGTACGATTACCAGGAATGTTAGAAAAAATATAAAGGGGCTTGGGTGTTCTTTTTTTGTTTTTGTTTTTTTAACCCTCTAGGGCCATTCGTATCATATTTGATACAGTATTTCCCTATAAAGAAACATTTGGTATTTCCCTATAAGGAAACATTTGGTATTCATTGACTGAGCAGTCAGTACTGCTTTCATTTGAAATTTATAAAATATTTCTCTTAAAAAATTTTTCAGGAAAATATTTCTTTCAAGGCTTGTTTTCATTTTATTATATTATTAAGTAGTAATTAGTGGGGGATCAGTTTATTACTTCATGACAATAGAAAACCGATCACCCACTTTATGCCCAGTGGAAGCCTTAACCCTCTTGGGTCATTCGTATCATATTTGATACAGTATTTCCCTATAAAGAAACATTTGGTATTTCCCTATAAGGAAACATTTGGTATTCATTGACTGAGCAGTCAGTACTGCTTTCATTTGAAATTTATAAAATATTTCTCTTAAAAAATTTTTCAGGAAAATATTTCTTTCAAGGCTTGTTTTCATACTGTATCAAATATGATACGAATGGCCCTAGAGGGTTAATCATTTCGCCCCAAGCAAGGGATTCCACTGCCACTATTGTGCAGGGGGTTATATAGGGGAAAGTGATGAGAAAGAGTGGTTAGTTATAAGAAATGTCGGTAGGAGGGTGATAGACGGATGAGGATACCGAGGATAAGGGTTGAGTAGGTGGTAAGAGTGTTTGAGAGAATGGATGCGAGTTAGTGTGATAAGAGATGTCTGTTGACCTTACATTTAAGTTCCTGGAGATTGTAACTGTCGGGGAAGCAAGTATATCGGATGGAATTTAACAGTGCGAGAAAAGAAGCTGTTAGAGTAGAAATTGCGGATACATCTTATCTGTTTCACTGTAAAAGAGTGGAACCTAGTTGCTAATCTAGTATCTCATGCAAATACATAACTAGGGGGCACCAGTGATCTAACTTCATCAGAGCAGAAGCCATGAAAGCATTTATAGGAGAGGCATAGAGAAGCCACATCACGCCGGTGAGAGAGTGACTGCAGCTGGGCTGCCAATCGGTATCGATCACATTACAGATTCTCCGGTTTTTTTTTTGTTTTTTTTTTTTGTCAAGAACCCAGAGGAGAATAGCTGGGGCACCCGACGAGATGTGGCAGCACTATTCATTACACAGGTGGATGGTAGATTTATATATGTGCAGGATGGATTCAGACGGGAAAAACTTCCGGGCCCTGCACAGAGAACCGACTTTCATAGCAGCGGATATAGCAATGGGTTCGATACAGTCATTCCATTTGAGATTCGCTCAGAGTGTGAGACCAAGGAGGCGTAGCGTTTTACTCTCAGGGAGGCAAGCCAGTTCCATGCTAATGAGACGTAGGAGAGATTGTCTATGATGGTTAATTGATAGGAGGTTCGTTTTGGAAGCATCAAAATTTACGAGTCATATATTTCCCCAGTCCACTACGGATTGGAGGTCCTTCTCAAGCTTGGCAGCGAGGTTCGCTTTGTCGCCCATACCAGATTTTTGATCGAGGCGAGAGTAAACTGTGGTGTCATTGGCGAACATGCCTACTTGAGATCTTATAGCATTAATGTAGATCAGAAAGAGCGTAGTACCTAGGATAGAGCCTTGAGGTACACCCGTGTTCGTATGGTAGTTTTGAGAGGCGTGTCCGTTTAATACTACCTTCATTGTGCGATTAGAGAAGAATGACAGGATTAGGTCAAACAAATGTCCAGTTATACCATAGCTCCGCAGTTTGCGTAGAAGGCCATCATGCCAGACTCTGTCGAAGGCTTTGGAGATATCCAAGGCAACGGTTGGAGCTGCGCCGTTTCTTGTTGAGAGTCTGGTATATACACTTAGTGATGGTCGTTAGCATATCAGCAGTAGACCTGGTGAAGCGGAAACCATACTGTTTGTCAGAGAGGAGCCTGTGGGCTGTGAGATGCTGAATCACCTCGGCGTTGATAATGGCTTCGAACACTTTGCTAAAGATCGGAACGAAGCTGATAGTGCGGTAATTAGCGGGGTCCGAGGATTCTCAAGTGTTCTTCAATATAGGAACAAAGAGGAAGACTTCCAACAAGCAGGAAAACAAGAAGCAGATAGGCAGAAGTTGTAGAGCTTAGAGAGGACAGAGGAGAGTTCCAGGGCACATTTTTTCAAGACTATGATTGGGATTCCGTCCCCTCCACTCGCTTTGTGAGGGTCAAGTTTTCAGATTATGTTAGAGACCAGCGATGGGGTAATGTGGACGTCATTCAGTTGGGCTTCAGTTGGGAAGTCGGGTGTAGGTACTCCAGACGAATCCAGTCTCGAACTACTAGAGAATCTGCAAACAAAGCATTCAGCCTTGTCCGCTGAGGAGGTGAGGACCTCACATTCATTAATTAGGGTGGATATTGAGGCTTTACTTTTGTTAAGGACGCTTTTACAGAATCGCCAGTAGTCTTTGGCGCCGAACTTACATGATGCTATGCGTTGCTTCATTCTGGCAGCCAACAACATCTTAGCTTCGTTAATTATCTTTTTACACTTATTACGAGCTGAGGCGAAAAGGCACCTGTTTTGGTCCGACGCGTGACTTCGGTAGAGCCTGAAGAAGTGATTCCGGTGGGTAATGGCGGCCGATCAAGCGGGCGAGAACCAGGGGGACGAACGGGATTTAATCTTAAATTTCCTGACTGGGATGAAAGCATCGATGCCAGCCTTAACACAAGAGGAGACCTCGGATGCACAGTCTTCAACGGGAAGACTAAAGACGTTGTTCCAATGAACGTCACACAGGAAGTCGCGGTATGAATCCCAGTCTGCTCTCTGGTTGCAGTAGGGTATTCTGCTGGTTTACGTTTCTTGGGTAGAGTGGGAGTGGAATGAGATGTTAACGGAAACTACAGTGTGGTCAAAGTTTCCGAGAGGGCAGAGCTGCTTGGCAGTGCAAGAGTCTGGGATGGAAGTGAAGCAGAGATCTAGTAGAGAGACCCTTCCATTAGTGGTATTGGAGAAACGCGTGGGGAAATCCATCACTTGCGTAAGAGTTTGGGTGATTGAAAAATTCATGGTGTGGTCACCAGCAAGATCGGTGACAGAGTTTTCCAGTCACTTGATGTGGTGAACGTTAAAGTCACCAAACACAAATATATGGGCAGATGGATGAGAAGAAATAGCCTTATCGATATTGTTAGCGATGCTATCCAGTACCGAACAGTCAGAGGAAGAGGGTGAAAGGTAGAGAAAGAAGAGATAGCTAGCCGAGCTTAGAAGTGAGAGACGGAAGCACATGAAAGATTGATCCAAAGATTCAAGAGAGGTTACCCTAGCTAGAGGGAGGTGTTCGCTGACATAGACACCGATCCCCTGCATATGGACATTGGAGTTCTTTCTGAGTGGGGGAAGGTAACTAGGAACGTAAAACTCAGAAGAGGGGATAGAAGGGCCAAGGTTAATTTCACAGAGAGGTAAGATATCAGGTGAT
Source organism: Ascarosepion bandense (assembly GCA_037127315.1). NCBI lineage: Eukaryota > Metazoa > Mollusca > Cephalopoda > Sepiida > Sepiidae > Ascarosepion > Ascarosepion bandense. The sequence goes on from JBBBDQ010000951.1 coordinate 2,629,834, forward strand.
TTAGTTTGAAGGAATGATTCTACGCTGTAAAATTAGTGCGGGTACCTCATTTTATTTTTGGTTTAGTTTTGCATATTTAATTGTTTAATGTCATGTTTTGGGGTCTTAGCCAGGAGATACCTAGAGTAGTAGCAGCAGTCAATCGCGAAATGCCTGTTTTCTGTTCTAACAGCTAGGGGTTACCAGCAGGGAAATCAGGTTTATTAAATATTTGTTAGCAATTAGTAAAGTCAAAGGACAATTCTGAACCCAAAGCCAGGTGCAAGTAGAGCTTATTAAAACCAGTTATCTCTGGAACCCATAGCAGCCGGTGTGAGGCTGAGTCTTTAAACTTCACAGGTGAACCTTTAAGATTAATATACATACATTACGTGTATTTCCTTTTACACTTTCGTTAATTCTTTTTTTTTTTTTTGCAATCATTTTAGATTGACTTTCTTTTTAACCACATGTTTGTATCCTTTTCTTACTTCCTAAGTACTGTTTTTTTTTTTTATCTATCTTGTGGTGCAGTGGTTATCGGTTCGGAAAGACAAAATTGAGAGACGAGTTCGAAATCTAGTTAAAACCGTTGCATTAACTTACGCACAAATACCCTTGGGAAAATATTAATCGTCTGTTCCCTCTAGATATAGGTTAACCAGTAGGACAGACTTGGTTGTCAACCAGTCTACCACAGAAAGTAAGGGTAACATACTGCCGGAAGATTTTCTGCCCAGTCAGTCATGTCTCTCTCAAGACATGATCGCTAAAACGTCTTTCAGGTAAAACACTTAACTGACTGATATTTTCAATACTTAATCCCAAGCAAGGCAATAAAGCCACTAAGGTACAAAGCACTAGAGAGAGAAAAATAAAGGAACAGTAATTAAAAGAGACGGAAGATAATGATAGACATTGAATTTTTAAAGATCAAATTTGATTTTGACAACAGGAAGCAGGAAGATATTTCGAAAGTCAAGGAGAGAAGTAAAATATGTATGATAATGAAGAAGCGTATGCGTCTGCGAGTGTTCTTAGCTAGGTTTTGTCTAGAGGTACCCTCGATAAATATCGATAATCGAAAAAATCGGGTTATAGAAGGAATGGTCCGATTTAATCAAATTTGATACACTCATACACAAAGACATAAGAAACGAGATTCAGAAGTTTCAAGGTTGCAGTTCTTACAATAGTGCAGAAAATCGATAATATACATATAAAGGCTTTCATTACATCCGAGCAACGCCGGGATATACTGCTCGTTGAACATAGACTCTTCTACTGGCTGATGAGTGGAGCCACTGTTCATAGGAACAGCTATCGCAATGTGGGTGGCAAGGTGTAGCATCAAATTTTTTTGGCCTTGCCGCATTGAACTACGGTATTCGCTATTATTGTATTATTAATACAAGTCCCTCGTGGGATTAAACTATTTCTTCGATGATATTATGTTCGAAAGTTTACTTATAATATTATCAACCAGAAATTACGAGTTTATACGAACATTGCAGTAACCTCGTCCATGGCTTTATCTGTCATCCCGACCCCAAGACTCCTGCAATAAGAAATAATCTATACTGATCCATCGTAGATCTGTTTAAAAAGACGTATGATTGCGCTAATATTAATATAGATATGGTAATCTATCTAAATGAAATGAAAATTATCTTGTCCGTTTGTTACTATCCGCTGATCAAGAAAAAGCTGCACCAATTGGTTTGAAATTTTACTATAGCATTTTGATCGAATACGAGTGTGTTTTTATATACCTTATATTAAAAAATATTACAATACTAAAAATATATATATATTGCAAAGTCGATTAGAGCCGATGAGAGCCGAGGCAAAAAACTTTCATTTTTAATATGGACGCCTTTACAGATGACTTTGTTATTTCATAGAAAACATAAAAAACTCCACATTTAAGGTAAAGGAATTCTTTTTTTATTTTTATTTCTATTTTGGCGGGCGTAAACAACAGAAATCCCTTAAAAAAAGTTTTCAATTCATTTTTTTCAACAAATTATTATCAATATCCTGTTTGATTCGTTGGTTTAATAAACAAATTTCTTTTTTTTTAAGCCTAAGCTATTTTATTAATATGATTTTTATTAATATTATTATTTTGATGGGTGCAAACAACAGAAATCCTTTTCATTTTAAAAAAAATTCTATTCATTTTTTTTCAACGAATTATTATCGATATCCCATTTATCTCATTGGTTTAGTAAATAAATTTCTTTTTTTTTTTTTACCTAAGCCTTTTTTATTATTATTTCTATTTTGGCGAGTGTAAACAGCAGAATTCCCTTTCCCTAAAAAAAAAAAAAAGTTTCTATTCATGTTCTTTCAAGGAATTATGATCGATATCCCATTTATTACGTTGGTTTAGTAAAAAAACATTCTTCTTTTTTTCAAATGTTAACCTTTTTTATCATTGTTTCTATTTTGCCGAGCATAAACAACAGAAATCTCTTCCTCTTTAAGAAAAAATAAAGTTTTCTATTCATTTTCTTTCAACGAATTATTATCGATATCCCATTTATTTCGTTGGTTTAGCAAAAAAATGTTCTCTTTTTTTAATCTAAGTCATTTTTTATTTCTTATTTGTCGGGCCTAAACGACAGCCTCTCTTTAAAAAGTGTTATTTTCATTTTTTCAACGATTTGTTATCGATAAGACAGTAAACTTTCATGTAAAAAAATTCCAAAAATTTAATTAATTTAATATTTTTCTGAAGTTGATCACTTCGTCATACACAAATCAATCCCCCGTTTCTTTGCCTTTGTTTTTGGTAAATATCAAGGGTTAACCCCTCTTTTTTGTTGTTTTTACTTTTTTCAGAAATAAGTCTTTTTCAAAACAAGTGGAAATATACAAACTTTCTTTTGTCCTTCTATATAGTCAAAAATGAAGAGGGAGGGACTTAAAATTTTTAAATGGCGATTTTGGCCATTTTTTTCAGATTCCTAATCACAGTGCGAAAGATCTGCTTCAATTCATAATAATAATGCCTCGCAGAAGGTCAAACTTTGGTCGTCGTACTAAGAAAGCAGAAGAAGTGAAAGGAGTAATTGCAAATCAAAGTGAGGAAGGACAGGCATCAGCGAACGAGAGAAGAAGGCGAAGAATGGTTCAGATACGTGCCGAGGAAGCAGCAGAGCGACGTGCAGCCAGACGTGAAGATGCAGGATTGCGAGCACGGCTATCGCGTTCTGCAGCTTCAGATCTGCTTCGTTCTCAACAGAATGAACGCGGAAGGCTGAGAGTGGCTGAAAGACGTCAACGAGAAACAGCAGATCAACGTCAAACACGATTTTCTGCAAACCAGACAATCTCTATATCTGCACAGACAATGGAACAACTAACAACATTGCGTACCCCACAAGTATTGGGAAATTAAATGTACGTTTTCTCTTTCTTTTTCTTTTTTTTTATTTATCCAAACTGAGCCACAGCAGTGCGTGACCGGGCACAGTTACTAATGTATAAATATAAAAATATTAGATATAAAATACTATACAATGTTATTACAATATTAGCAATATAAATAACATATAGTATATAATAGAAAATAATAAAAATAATAATAAAATTAATGATGATAATAAAATAATAATAATAATAAATGATAATACTAATAAGCAACTATAATAATATACAATAATAATGAGAAAAATATAAATATTGATTTTCTCACTTTTTAGTATAGAATATCGTTCCAACACTTCACACATACTAATGTTACCGATAAATACACGCCATTAATTCGTCTATAGTTTAAAAACGCTTGGCCAGCATTATTTTTGCTTACTAACATATGCACACATTCATAATATCTAGTATTTTTATACCACGTGGCACAAGTATTGGGAAATTAAATGAGCGCTTTCTCTTTTCCTTTTTTCCATTCATCCAAACTGAGCCACAGCAATGCGTGGCCGGGTACAGTGAGTAAGTAAATAATAAAAATCATTTTCCATAATAAGTATTTACTTTTTGACCAATTGACTTTAGTTTTAAGTATAATTCTCCGTTAATCATATAAATGATTGAGATTGTATGTGTGTATGCGCATGTGTATGTGTGTATGTGAGTGTTTAATGAAAAGTACATGTCAATTTAATTGGGCAGGTTTATAGACCTACTCAGTTAAAGTAACAAATTCATTGCATTAAACCTATCAACGCCACAATCTCCCACATCGAGCATTTTATGATAATCAAACATATTTGCCTGAATACCTTTTATCAGCAAAACTAGTGAAAGAAATTTCTTATAAAAATCTTGCTGTTGAACATTGTCATAAATCAATATTATGCAACTCAAATATATATATATATATATATATGACAAACAGAGGTATCTACAGATATATATATATAGTGTATGGAGGCAGCAGATAATTTTCTAAACATATATTGTTAAATATAAGAGACAATGAATGTCTTTTATGATTAATTATGAGCCGTTCTAAACATCGTATTTTGGCTTTAATTTCAGGTGAAAGTGAAGACAAAAATTCTCCAACATTTGGATATTTTTTTATTATGTTGTTTCTAAGCTTTCGGCTCACATAAGCCATTTTCAGAAATGTTATTTCTGCTTAGCAAAGTTTTATATCAACGCAAGATAAAATCATCTTTGATGGTGGATTTTTTTTATGTTAACGTCCCTGTAACCTCTCTAAAGATAGCTCATGCAGTTATATGTTAGTTGTTTCATCTCGCGCCTCCCATCTGTGACTCTTGATTGTAGCTGACTGAGGGCTTTTATAGTAATCAGATTTTCGCACTTACACGCGAAGTCTTTTTGGTTCTGCAAGTCGCTCCCATTCATCAAAAATCATTTTAACACCTACTTTCGAAAACTGGTTTCAACTTTTTCTTTAAGCAGATGGTCAATCCTTTTTCTATTTGGGAAAACCAGGATTTCACACGTCATTGTGAATTTTGTGAAAGTGAAGAAGAAGGTTTCTTTTAATTAATTTCTTATCCGCTACAAACTGAAAGGTCGGGTTTCAAAAGGCACTGCAGATTATTTAGCCCCTTAAAATTAAGCTCTAAGCATTCGGGGATATTATTGCGGGTTATCTATTGTTTTCCCGTTTGTAGTGGGATTCCGTTCTAGTGAAGGGTAGTTGTATACCGTTGCAGGTTAACAGAATTTGGCCTTGTTGTTGATAGCCCACTATAAGTCATAAAAAGATTATAAAATCAAGAAATGCAAACTGAGTTGAAAATAACATTTTTATATAAACACATACCAATTAATGTTTTACAATTAAAGCAATACTTGAATATAGGTTCAACGGAGGTTAAAATGTTCATGGCAAATAATATGCTGAAAGAGAATCAATGCTTAGGAATGTGGGGAGCGTGTAAGTGAGAAATGTCTTTGATGTAGTCTCTCCTTAGGTCAGTAAGTAGTTTTGAGACAAGGGAGAAGGAAAGAGGCAAGCGTAGTAGCCGCTTGACTTAGGTCAAGGAGATATTGATTATACTCTTCTCCTCAAGTTCTGACTGTCTGCTGGGGTCTGTTTGTCTCTGCTTTTTATATCTGCTTTTTGGATCACAGCAGCTCGTTTGGTATTTCACACTTGTATTTGATTCTGGGCTTCCCATTGACTGGTAAATAAAATTTGTGTAGGCTCGTGAAATGGAAATTTAATATATAATTAATTTTTATTTTTTAACCGGAACATCTGCGCGAACCCGTATACGCACGGACGACTTTTGGTCATTTGCCTTTTTGTCGTGAGAGAGCAAACATCAGGTCCATCGCTTTTGCTTGGTTGGTATCACCACAATATATTTGAAACATCCGTGACAAGTAGCAACAAAAATAGATTTATTGTGCAGAAAGCATACTTTAGCGAGGAAAATCTCGGTAGGAAAATACCATTGAAATTCAGACGCCGTCTGACTGAACGTTTTCTTACCGTTTCACGCATGCGCTTGCACATCAGCTAAAACATAAACGTTTTAGACTCTGAGGTGATATAAAATATGCTTGCAATTATGGAAGGAAATGCATTTAGCGCTGTGAGTAAGAGCAAGAAACAATATATGATTGATATGTCGAATTAGTTTTATTGATTTCAAATATATAAATATAAGTTTACCTATCTGCCTATCTAATTCTATCGAACTTAATCTGCACTAAATCTGTCTACAAAACTCAGTGTAATCCACAGTTTGTTTTTAAATTGTCTCTCTTTTATTATGTACTAGCAGTATAGCCCGACGTTGCTCGGGTGTAATGAAAGCTTTAAAACTAATCCATGGTCTTGGATCTCAGACGCATTGGACGTTGGCACGGAAGATTAAAAAGCAATAGTTGTTTCCAGTTAAAGCGAAACCGTAGACTTAAAGAAAAATGAATGGATGTAAGTCAAATTTGGATGTCCTAGTATCGATATCAAATAAGATTTTTGTTGTAAACTGAATTTGAAGGCAAATAAGTCCTCTGAGTAAATGGTATCATGGGTGAGACTATGAACTACAATTATATCTACTTAAACCCAAACCCGAAACAGAAAGTAAAATAAAAGGGCTGAAAAAATACGGACATACAGGCAGATAAACAGACACACACACACAAACATCTTGCCTTTTATATATATATATATATATATATATATATATATATATATATATATATTATTGATTTTCTGCACTATTGTAAGAACTGCAACCTTGAAACTTCTGAATATCGTTTCTTATGTCTTTGTCTATGAGTGTATCAAATTTGATTAAAATCGGACCACTCCTTCTATAACCCGATTTTTTCGATTATCGATTTTCGATAATATATATATATATATATATATATATATATATATATATATCCAAAGAGTCTGAGTTCCAGGACCATGGATTAGTTTTAAAGCTTTTATTTCAACCGAGCAACGCCTGGTTATACTGCTAGTATATATATATATATATATATATATATATATATATATATGTGTGTGTGTGTGTGTATCGATGTAGATTAATAAATATGTATATGAGGGTGCACATATATATAATATTATTATATTATAGTACCGGCCATAATTATTAGGCCAACCCATTTTTGTTCAAGAAATTATGTATTTACTGTTTTTTATTATTTATTGCTAAATGAAAATAGAATGGTTCTTTTCTTTCTTTTCTTTTCTTGCCTTGTAAAGTTTCCAAAATTTTACAAGGGAAGGAAGCAAAGATGAACTCGTCCCAATCCCTCTAAATTTTCTTCATTCTTTCACTGATGAAACTGCAATATAGGTAATTATTAAATATTTCTAAATTCATTTGATGCACATGTTATTGTGCAATATTAACAAAAGAACCATTCTATTTTCATCTATAATTATTTATTTGGCAATTAATACTAAAATATAGTATGAAATACATCATTTTTTTTCACACTAGGGTCGCCTAATAATTATGTATATATATATATATATATATATATATATATATATATATATGCACACATATGCAAATATTTCCAAACAGCACGGATTTGCTTCAAGTGATATCAGGATATCACAATGATTGCGTTGTTCCAATTGTAGAAACTGAACAAATGAAGTGAATTATCTATAATTTAAAATTAAAAGGAGCCAAACATTTAAACAGCTGCAGCAATTTTTCAACAAAATCAAAACTATATTCGACAATCTTTTTCATGAGGCTAATACCTTATTATCATTTTTGGGGACAAGCTTCGACTGTCTATAAAATAATGTTGTGGCACGCCTCTCAAATATTCCTCGACAACTTAGTCCGTCTCCAAGCCAGTTAATGCGCAAAGGGGGAAATCTGGCGCCTCATAACCAGCTCATTTGGGTAGATGGATCTCAATAGCCCAGAAAGCCAGTCCATCAACTGTAAGGAAAACCATTATTTTTCACTTCCGCTGCCTTCAAAGGTTATCAAGGTAAATCTAGCCAGAAAACTCAGAGTAGAGCCTCAAAAGCAGTTACTTGCTAACGCTGTCATTTTTTTGGTAAATTCTGCAGCCAAGCCGTTCCTAAATATAAAGCTCTGTATTTCTTTGGATGCTGTTGGCCCGGCTGAGATGACTGACCATGTAGTATGAGCAGCGCACAGGCTTAACATACCATCACCAGTCTAGGAGATGGAAAACTCTGAACTCAAACAACCTGCTGCTTTGACGTTCCTGGTTTTTTAACGCCTGAAAGAAAGGTTGGAGTAACCACAACATACTCAGTGCAAAACAAACTTACAAGCCATTGCACTATCCTTCTTTGAATGCGATCATAAACCACAATTTTGAAATGGAGTGAAGTTTTGACCACAGCAGCGTAAAAGTAACCGAATAGATTAATTAAAAAAGAACAGATTTCCCGAAAAAAAGACATAATATTTATTATTTTCCAATACCGCATCATTCTTCTGTTATGACAGCTGTTTCTGTATCTCTCTGACCATAGCTCCATACGGTTACATCTAAACTATCGATGAATTGCACCAACCCCAATACACAACACAAATTTAGCACAAATTTCGTAAACGCCTTTGGCTGCAAAAAGCATATTAAAATAATAGCTCTTTTACACTTAACAGTGGCAATTATGAACACGGCCCACAAGTACTAAACGTTATCGGGAATAAGAATATGCTGACGTTTCGGAATGAACTAACTGGTGTGCAATTATTGCATTCAGACCAGAAAAAATATCTTGTTTGCATGCAATGAAAATTTAAAAAATATAATACTCATTTTAACAAAACATAAATGAAAACCTAATAAAACATAATACTCATTTTAACAAAACATGTATAAAAGAGGTATAGCTACACATATGCACAATTCCCTCCCCCTCTCTCTCTCCACACACACACACACACACACACACACAGAGACACATATAAATATATATATATATATATATATATATATATTATACTGTCATTATCGTTATTTGGTGGTTGCATTTGCTGAGAAAATTTTATTATCCTTACACGCTTCAGTCGGTTATCACATGGCGATATTCCTGTGTTAATCACACATAGGCCACCAAACTAACCCTCCCCGAACGGCGGCAACTGACTATTAATTGTGCTTCCATGACAACGCTGACGTCACTCGCGTTCACTGCCAGAGAGCGCCGTCTGTCGGATACCATTCGCAAAGATGGTTGTCACCGCATTGTATTGGAAAAGCCTCAAAGGTCATAAGTCTTTGCTCTTAACTGCTGGCCTTAAATTATGCGAGGAAGACAATCAACTTCGAGCATCCATACCATGTGACCTGTTGCAGCTCCAATCAGATGTTTGCTTCTTGTTTGTGTTGTACAAGAAATTTTGACAATTTTTCGAAATAAGAAGAAAGAAGCTGTTGATTATAAATATAAGTTAAGTGCTATACGTGATACATGCTTTGGACGATCATGTCTCGAAAGAGACATGACTGACTGGGCAAAAGATTATACCAAAGTACGTTGCTGTTGCTTTCTACTGTAGATTGGTTGCCAGCAAGGGCTATAAATCACAATCTGTACTATTATTTAACCCATAACTGGAGGGAAGAGACGGTTTAATACCTTTCGCAAGGGTATTTGTGCGTAAGTGAATGCAAGGAATTCAACTGAAATTCGAACTCGATACACCGATTTGTCGTTCCAAGTCGATATCCCCTGCACCACTACGCACATCCGATGCCGCTTATAAATACAAGATAATGGCAGCTGCTTTTAATATTTTTTATTATTGTTGTTGTTATGTTTGTTGCTGTTGTTGTTTCTGCGTTTCAAAATGTTTTGATGACATCCAGTATCGTCGTGTAGGTGCAGGTAAGAGGACTGCTTGGTACAATTCGTGAGATGTGAAAATTATCGATTGATTTGTTCGATCTCTAGGGTTTATCAAATCTTTACAGGTTATTTAAAGCCAAAAAATGTTGAAGGGTTGTAAGATTTTTTGTAATGATTTAGTGATACAAACATTACTAGTTAAACTCTGTCTCTTCTACAAATACTTTCACGGCTTCTACGCCAATGAACTTGGCTCACTGGTGCCCCCTATGTATGAATTTACTCGAGTTAATAGACTAGCAACTAGGTCCCACTCTTTTACAGTGAAACCGACAAAATGTAACCGCAATTTCTACTCTAATAGCTTCTTTTCTCGCACTACCCGCCTGTGGAATTTCTTTTCGTATACTTGCTTCCCCGGCAGCGACAATCCCCAAGAATTTAAATAGAAGGTCAATAGTCGTCTCCTATTTCACTAACTTTCTCTCAAGCTCTTTCTTCCATCCACTCCACCCCATCACACCTGTATTCTCATCCTTCTCTTACCCTTCTCCTGTCACCCCCTATAACCTGCCCCACTCTCTCATCACTTCCCCCTTTGTAACCCCTGCGCACCAGTGGTAGTAAAACTACCTTGCTTTGGATGAAATTATTTAAAAATAATAACTAGAGGAGGAGAAAAGATGTATTCATAACATTTCCAAAGGTATTTCTGAGTAATTGAATGCAATGGACCCAGCAGCAATTCTCCGATTAGAAATTTTGAATCATTATCCCTTATACAGCCAGCCCATCCAAGCTTACAGCAATCCTGTATTCATAGCTGGTCACCCATAAAGGTACCGTCCAGATCAACGTTGTTTAACTTCGGTAATCGTATAGGACCGGTGTTTTAGCATGATGTGACCGGAAGCTAAATCACGGTGTAAATGACTAAAATATTACAGTTAAATAGAGTAACAAACAATAAAAATAACTGCAACAATAATAACAATATTAATAAAAATAATATTGATGATAATAATAACAAGAATAAGAGCACTCCAAAAGTACTCAGAGGACTTATTTAGCCTTCAAAATATCGAGATTATTTCAGCGATTATCTACAGACAAATATTAAAATGAGACTAAATGCAATTAACAATCAAGAGGGAAAATACAAAAATGAGTTTGACCGCTTTCAAAATTAAATGACCACATAAAATCAAGTATGAAAGATAAATAAAAATTAGTCAGATAAGTGTCATATGTGACACACACTTGGGCGATCATGTCTCGAAATAGACATGACTGACTGGACAGAAGACTATCGCGCAGTAGGTTGCCAATACTTTCTGCGGTAGACTGGTTGCGAGCCAATTTTTAGAACCCAATCTGTCCTGCTATTTAACCCATAACTGGAGGAAAGAGAGGGATTAATACCTTTCCTAAGTGAATGCAATGAATTCAACTAGAATTTGAACACCGCTCTCAAATTTCTCATCTTGAGGTGATATCCATTGCACTATAATGCATATACCGGTATGATTACCCACCGAATAAATTTTGGGATGACTAAATGAGCCAATATCTGATGTTAAAAGTTTTCAGCTTTTATGGGAAGAAAATTGCAAGAAACAGCACTCAGCTATGCACACCACCCATATCCGATTACAGAGATAGGACACGTGGCAGCTTTATGTGACATTACAATACACAGAGACAGGACATTAAAAGTTAATCACCCAGGGATCGTGAGCAAAGTCCACAAAAAGAGAATGTGCTTTCTTAATGATATGACATACTGGTCATGTATCTTTGAATAAAAAGAAACTATCAAGATACAAGTATCTTGCAATGTAAATCTCCACATGAAGACATCGGTAATTCCACTTGTAGTTAGAGCCTTCAGTATAATTGCAAAAAGATTCTGTCAGATTCACTGAAAGGATCCGGGTAGACCATTTAAACTTATTTATAAATGGAAATTTGTCTCTGTGTTTATGTGTGTGTGTCCGTGTTCATTAACAATAGACTCCGAAACGGCTGAACCGATTTTCTTGAAAATTTACACAGTTGTACTATAACCGTCTGCGAGTGTTCTTAGCTAGGTTTTGTCTAGAGGTAGCCCCGATAAATATCGAAAATCGATAATCGAAAAAATCGGGTTATAGAAGGAGTGGTCCGATTTTAATCAAATTTGATACACTCATAGACAAAGACATAAGAAACGATATTCAGAAGTTTCAAGGTTGCAGTTCTTACAATAGTGCAGAAAATCGATAATATATATATATATATATATATATAAGGCAAGATTGTGTGTGTGTCTGTTTATTTGCCTGTATGTCTGTATTTTTTCAGCCCTTTTATTTTAGTTTTTGCTTCGGGTTTAGCTCTAAATATGTATAATTGTAGTTCTTAGTCTCACCCGTGATACCATTTACTCAAAGGACTTATTTAAAGCCTTCAAAATTCAGTTTACGACGAAAAATCTTATTTGATATCGAAACCAGGAAATCAAAATTTTGATTTACATCCATTCATTTTTCTTTCAGTCTACGGTTTCGCTTTAACTGGAAACAACTATTGCTTTTTAGTCTTTTGTGCCAACCTCCAAAGAGTCTGAGCTTCAGGACCGTGGATTAGTTTAAAGCTTTCATTATACCCTAGCAACGCCGGGCTATAGTGCTAGTGCTTTAAATAAATACAAAAAAATTATACCCACAAGTACAATCCGCAAATGACGGAAGCTAACATGTTTTTGAAATAGCACATCATTTAATATATCCTGGGCCTAACTAATAAAACAACAAATTAGGCAAAAAATGGACGTTATTCATCAACATAGTCTCCTTTTGGGGGGATACATTGATTCTAACGCTTCTCTAACATTTTGATGCCTTTTTTGTAGCATGATTTGTCTTTGGCCTTAAAATACGTCTCATTTTCTGATATCATTTCTTCATTGGAGCCAAATCTCTTTCCCTGACGCTTTTTTTGACGTCTGCAAACAGCCAGTAGTCGCTGCGTGGGGGCAGATCTCTACAGAATAGGGTGGATTTGGAAACAAATTTTTTCCATGTAATTCTGGCATTGTTACGATCGACATGTGACACGGTGAGTTATCTTGGTGATAGATCACTTTTTCTTGTACATTTGTGGTTGCTTTTTTTAAGTTTCGATGCGAAATGTTTTAATCATTTAAAGCAAAGATGTCAATCAAACTTTTCTTAATTTATTGAAATAGATTGGCATATAGACAGATATGAAAGAAAATGAGACTGAATTATAAATGGAATGCGATACGTATAAAATAGAAACGATATATATATATATATATATATATATATATATATATATATATATATATATGTATGTATGTATGTATGTATGTATGGGTAAATTGTGCTTCATTTTACATTCTACATTCTAGTCTCTTTAACAATTTAGTGAATATATATATATATGTATCTCTAGGTGAATTGTGCTTCATTTTACATTCTACTTTCTAGTCTCTTTAACAAGAAAGAAAGAAAAATAGTGGATTTTAAAATTAAATACACACAAGCTAGGGTTAAATAGGGACTTAGGTGTGTTGAATCTTTACAAATATTTCAATAGCTAAAATTTTGTTTTCAGATATTCCAATAAATTTTTATCTAAAACAAACAGACATTCTCTACGGACGTGCCGCATGTTGTGAACAAACACACCACGTGATGTAAACACAAAAAAAATATTCGGACGCTATAGTGAAATACGTTTCTAATTCAAATTTAAAAATCACTCGTTTCTGATGAAGGACCGAGGGTGGTCTGAAATATAAAAAACAATTATAAAAATAAACAAATACTGTCCAAAAAAAGTACATTTTTAAATTCAAAACTTTGTATTAATATTCTTTCCTATACATATTAAGACAGTATACGTGGATCATCACTATATATATATATATATATATATATATATATATATATATATATATTAAAAACAGAAATAGGTTCATTTCAACGAGAGAAATTGGTATGGAATAAAAAGTGCGAAAAGCCGTAAACATTTTGTTTAAAGTGTAGATTTATTGTTGTTATTATTTTTATTCATATTACTTTGTTTCTTGGATGTACATTAAGTGTACATAACGCTATTTGTGACGCTATATATATATATATATATATATATATGATACTTTCAATGTACCCCTGTTTTGGGAGGAGTGATGTAAAAATGGTAGAGGGAATAGAAAGTAGAATCTAAAGTGAAGCACAATTCACAAAGAACCTTCACACTCTTCCCAAGTCAGTGACAGACTGAAAGTATCATTTCGGCCATAATATTCCAAACAATACTGTCGAGGTTGTCGTTCACTTCTAAAACATGATTGATACGTCTGACCGGTTTGACCATAAAAATGGGTTTCATTCTTGAAGTGAAACATCTGATTCACCTCAGAACATTTCAATAAGTATTATCTTACTTTCTTGTACATTTTGATTACTCTTACACTTAATGTTAAATTTTACCATCAGCCACACCTATTGAAATGCACTTTTTGCAATTGAAATGAAGTTGGATTTTATACTTTTGTAGCAAATTATGAAGTATTTGACAACTGCTAACTGATTTCTTAATGGCTTATAGTGGTGCTAGATGATTTGGTTCAGAAATATTCTGCATATTTACGTGGTAATCAATGAGCTAAAATTTGATGCTTAAAGAGTGATTATATATATATATATATATATATATAGTCATCCGCAGACAGATCTGTTTCGCTGTATCACAGCTCATCAGTACGGATAGACTCCGATTGCTTTTAACCCAGGATTGAAACTCGACCGAAGTGGCGTCAGTCGGCGATTCTACCTCTGAGCTATGGGCGCTCGGTAGAAGAAGGCAGACTATTTAGCATGTATATTATCATTATACACACCCAATAGCCCGAGTGCTCTAATTCATTTATGAATGAGCGATGCGCACATGCCAGGGTAGCTACTGTTTTTCAAAGTCTACCATTCTTCCAGAGTGCTCAGTCAGGTTGTGAGAGCGTAAATAGTCATCCGCAGACAGATCTGTTTCGCTGTATCACAGCTCATCAGTACGGTTAGACTCCGATTGCTTTTAGCCCAGGATTGAAACTCGACCGAAGTGGCGTCAGTCGGCGATTCTACCTCTGGGCCATGGGCGCACGGTAGTCCTCCGCAGACAGTCCTATTTAGTTCTATTACAGCTCATCGGTAGATATCGGTAGATATTCGATTGGTTCCGACCGATCTGACATGATTGAAATCCGACCGATCTGACATCATTCGGAGATTCTCTCTCGAAGCTAATGGCGCAAGATGAAAGAAGGCATATTTTAGCGTGTTATATATACAATGTAAACAAACGCCAGGGTACAATTTGTTGTTGAAGAACGATTCGAAAATACCGGTCAATAGCTAATGTTTTTAAAGTCTACCATTTCCCCAGAGGGCTCAATCGAGAGGCGAGCGTACACACACACACACACACACACACACACACACACACACACACACACACACACACATATATATAAGCTTTTCTTAAATTAAAGAAATGATGTGACGATATTGTATTGTCCATGAATTTGCTATATTAAAGAGACAATTTTTTATTTTTTGTTCCTATATATATATATATATATATATATATATATATATACATATGTATGGATAGTTGCAGGGTTAATGGCTGGAGGGCTAGCTGCACTCCTATAGAAGTGGGGACAAGAGGATTTGCAGCAAGGTCCTTATGCAAAGCCTTAACAGATATTGGGATAATGGGAGTAAAAAAAGAAAAGCACTCAAGTCCATAACCGAAACAGCGGAAAGAACAGCTAATTGGTTATGGATCAAAAGGGAGAGTGCCTGGATTCGAAATTGTTAGCTAAAATTCCCCGAAATTCTGTGTCTAAGTTAATGTTTCGGACGAGCTCATGTGCGGTTTGCCTCTAAATGGAAAGTGGCTCTGGCTGTCGCCAATCAGAAGCATTTGCAAGGTTTCGTACCGGGCCTAAACGTAATTTCCCAGTGTCTGAAAGTGCCTATCGAGGATGGTCCAGAAACTGATCATCTCTGGTCGGGTCGGCGCGGTGAGGGGGGTATGATGTTGAAAGACCCGAAACCCCCTAGTGATCCTCGCGATGAAATCACTGACGACACCCTCTAGCGCCCCCATTACGGTGCGTATGTTTGAAATTATATATATATAATATATATTTGTATATATCGAAGTTTGCTCGATGAAAGAGACAAATTCCTTGTACATATCAACGATCTATCTACATCTCGATATCAAGCACTTTACGCAAAAAAAAAAAAACCCTGCTTGCCAAAATAAAATCACTGGAAAATAACAACCTTCGTATTAAACATTATCACAGTTAAACACAATATATATATTGTTGTGGGGTTCTCCCTTTTCATAAAGATGGACTCGTCCAGAGTATACTTCTACTACTTTCTATAGAAGCGAGACAGGAGAACGCCGCGTTTTCACTCGGTAGTTCCATTGACACTGTCTGCTCGCTGCCTTCGGGTGGAGAGCATTAACCCAGTCGTGGCTCCACCGAAGGGTAGAGTCACGACTAGGCAAAATTAGACAGAAATCTTTGACTGGGCTATATGTAAACACTAATTAAAAAATATTACAATATATCTCAGAACTCGCACTTAATGAATACTCTACTCAAGAATTCTTTGTACAAACCTGCTAACTGCAAGACTTCACAAAATTGACTTACCCTTTTTATAACGTCTACGGCTATATCGTGTTGAATGCAACAGTTCCCGTCCGATCACCGATGTTAAGCAACATCGAGTACTTAATGGGTGACCATTTGGGAATACCAGGTGCTATAAACGTAAGGACCAAGAATGGTCCACTGGTCCCCAAGGTTTGGGGTTTGGGGGTTGGGTGCAGGGCTAACAACCCTGCCCCGTAAAAAACAGTTTGTTACAGAAACAGCAACAAAAAGTTGCTGCCCTATGCACCATTGGGTGTGATAGATAAATGATGATGATGAGTATATAACGGATGATGACGACAGCAACCCTATCATCTGAGGAGCGAGGTGAGTGTGGAATATTAAAAAAAAAATAAATGGCAAGAATCTTCGACATCTTAGAAGCTTACTCTTAAACCAACTGAATATCTATCTGAAATATCTAGATCGCTCCTGAATTAGTTAAATTTGCCTGCTTTCCCAGTAATACTGGTCGTGGTCATAAAGGATACGTTACATCGGTTCGATTCTAGCTCTCGATTCCGCCTGCGTGGTATCATTCTTCTAGTAACTACCCTTAAACTGGATGGGATCTATAGCCTTATTCATCAATAGTTGGCGTCTCGATAAAATTTCTCAGTCCCCTCGGCTGTGTTAAGGTTCATTTGCTTAGATAGGCGCACTTATCACTCAGCCCGTACTCTTTCTGTGTTTATTGAAGAGAAGTAGAGGGTCATTCCTTGTTTCCTTTTTATGATATGGTTAACCATTTCAGGGTTTCCCGGTATACCGGGTTGGCAGTTCGAGGACTGCGGCAGTCAACTGGTATTTAGGAGCCTGATCTCCCTAGTTCCGCTTGAAGAAGCTGTTCTGATCAGAAGACGCATAGACTAAACAATCGCCCGGTTCACACTCCACCCACGTCTATTGAACAGGAGAAGAGGCTCATCCCTTGTTCCCTGTTTAGGATGTGGTTTCCGGCTTTCTCTTTTCCAATCTTTTTATTCTTTTCTTTTTTTTTTCTCAATTGGAGTAGATAGACTAAACTATCGCCTGGTTCACACTCCACCCACGTCTATTGAACAGGTAAAGAGGCTCATCCCTTGTTCCCTGTTTAGGATGTGGTTTCCGGCTTTCTCTTTTCCAATCTTTTTATTCTTTTCTTTTTTTTTTCTCAATTGGAGTAGATAAACTAAACTATCGCCTGGTTCACACTCCACCCACGTCTATTGAACAGGTAAAGAGGCTCATCCCTTGTTCCCTGTTTAGGATGTGGTTTCCGGCTTTCTCTTTTCCAATCATTTTATTCTTTTCTTTTTTTTTTCTCAATTGGAGTAGATAAACTAAACTATCGCCTGGTTCACACTCCACCCACGTCTATTGAACAGGTAAAGAGGCTCATCCCTTGTTCCCTGTTTAGGATGTGGTTTCCGGCTTTCTCTTTTCCAATCTTTTTATTCTTTTCTTTTTTTTTCTCAATTGGAGTAGATAGAATAAATTATCGCCCGGTTCACACTCCACCCAAGTCTATTGAACAGGAGAAGAGGCTCATCCCTTGTTCCCTGTTTAGGATGTGGTTTCCGGCTTTCTCTTTTCCAATCTTTTTATTCTTTTCTTTTTTTTTTTCTCAATTGGAGTAGATAAACTAAACTATCGCCTGGTTCACACTCCACCCACGTCTATTGAACAGGTAAAGAGGCTCATCCCTTGTTCCCTGTTTAGGATGTGGTTTCCGGCTTTCTCTTTTCCAATCTTTTTATTCTTTTCTTTTTTTTTTTCTCAATTGGAGTAGATAAACTAAACTATCGCCTGGTTCACACTCCACCCACGTCTATTGAACAGGTAAAGACGCTCATCCCTTGTTCCCTGTTTAGGATATGGTTTCCGGCTTTCTCTTTTCCAATCTTTTTTCTCTTTTTTTTTTTTTTTCTCAATTGGAGTAGATAGACGAAACTATCGCCCGGTTCACACTCCACCCACGTCTATTGAACAGGTGAAGAGGCTCATCACTTGTTTCCTGTTTAGGATGTGGTTTCCGGCTTTCTCTTTTCCATCTTTTTACTCTTAAGCAGACCCCTGCGCATCAGTGGCGTTACCGCCTTGCTTGGGGTGATATGATTAAAAAACAAAACAGTATATTTAGTAACTTGTTGTAGATATTTCTACATGTATTTCCGATGGACAACCCCAAGGCCACATTATGCTTTGGTCTCAGCCATCTTTTGTCTAGTTTGTGTGGAAATTAGTCCAGTTAGTAATAATTATGCTAACCCATTATTTTTTCTTCAAAACAAATCCCATGTCAAATAGAATGTAAAGAAATATGATAAAACCAGTAAGCAAAAATTACCTGTCCAATCCACATTTTTTCTCTAATATTATTCATTCCAACTTCAACAATATAGAATCTCTCTTGGAACGGTTGCCAGATATCTTTGCACTTTTTTAATTAAAATTCTTCCATAGCTACTAACGAATTCTCTGTTCAAGGACTATTTTCTTCTCTTGCGGGAAAGATTTCAGCAGCCACATGTTTACATCCGAGATAACCTTCCAATGGCAAGGGAATTGTCATTTAAGTCTCCTGACAAATATTCCATCTGCTTTCATTATTACTCTGCTAGCTATTTTCCTATGTCATCTCTTCTTCTCAGGTCTGCAATACATTATACATAATCTCTGACGGTATAGAAAAAGTTCTTTCTCCATCCATCTGCGGACGTCTTTATGTTCGATACTGTTAATGCGCATCACGACACGTCGTTTAAATATTCTAATGTTCATAATGTTGCCGGCATTAATACTCAATTTTTCCATGGCTTAACCCCTTATTCTAATCCTGGATTTTTCTCTTTATTCCCTTTGCAAATCTAAATTACATGTTCCTTATTTATTTCTTACCTCTTCTCCTCTTTCTTGCCAATCTTCGGAACACTGCCCTCTTGTGAACTTGTGGTGATACCGACCGAGCAAAAGCGATTGACCGGATGTTTGCGCACTCACGACAAAAAAGCAAATGACCAAAAGTCGTCCGTGCGCAGCCGGCTTCGCACAGATGTTCCGGTTGAAAAATAAAAATTAATTAAATATTAAATTTACCGTTCGCGAATTTTATTTATCGGCCAATGGGAAGTCCAGAATCAAATACAAGTGTGAATTCCAAATGATCACCTGCGATCCAAAAAGTCGAAATAAAAAGACGAGACAGAAACCACTCAGCCTGACAGACCGACGCAGAGACCCAGACAGGCGAGAGTGATTAGTATCTTCCTTGACCAAGGCAAGCGGCTACTATGTTCGCCTCCCTTCACCTCTCCTTACATTCTTCCCTGTCTCAAAACTACTTACTGACTTACTGACGTAAGACGCCTTCACACTACTTTAAGTATCGAATTCTCCTTGTCAGCCTTCTATTGCCAAAATGAACAAAATTCCTAAGTATTAATTCTCTTTTCAGCATTTTATTGCCATGAACATTTTAATGTCCGTTGGACCTATACTTCAAGTATTACTTTAATTGTAAAAGCCTTAATTGATATGTGTAGATATAAAATGTTGTTTTTAAACTCAGTTTGCTTTTCTTGGTTTATAACCTTTCTTTATGACTTATAGTGGGCTATCTACAACAAGGCCAAATTCCGTCAATCTTCAACAATACACAACTACCCTTCACTAGAACGGACTCCACTATAAACTGGAAAAGAATGGATAACCCGCTATAAACTCTGATCACATTTGATATTTCGTTCCAAGGACCGCGTATTTTTCAGACTTATTTCTGTAATCAGCATACTGGTTCTCACCGTGATGTTCTTTTATTTGCCCTTAGACTGATATTTTTAACCAGCATATTGACATTTGCGCATTGAGGTTTCTCCTTGGATCAAAGCTGGCATAGATGCTTTCATGTTCTCTTGGAAATACAAGGTGAAGCTGAAATCTTCTCCATGTTTATAGTAGTACGCATCACCGCTACATCTCACTGGAATCACTATTTCTGGCTATACTATACCAGCGTGGTATTTCCCATCACAACAGACGCCTATTTGTGGTTGCATATAAATATAAACGTTTCTACAATGGAGCTAAATCTCGAAATAAGGTACCAAATAACTTGGACTCTCATTAGCGGCTCTGTAATAAGTGTATATCTACAATCCATTTGAGGTGTTAACATCTGCTGAAAAAAATAAACTGAATGTTTCACACATAAATTCTCCTTAAAATAATCTGGAGTATCATTGCCTAACTTCCCGATTATATATATAATTCTTAATTGTGATAATGTTTAGCGCCAATGTTTTTGTTTTTCAGTGGTTTTACTGATAAAATCTATTTTGGCAAGCAGATTTTTTATCGTAAAGTGCTCGATATCGTGGTGGTGACAGAACGTTGACAAGTACAATGAGTTTGTCACTTTAACTGAGTAGATTCTTGCCGACGTCGAAATTTCATGAGGACACAGTAGGAGTGAAAACATCATAACGGTGTCCTCGCGAAACTTCTCAGTTAAAGGAACAAACCCTTTGTACATTGTGTTTGCACACACACACACACACACACACACACACACACACACACACACACACACATATATATATATATATATACACCGATAAATATGAAAAGAATTACACTGACTAAAGAATAAACGTGATAGTGTAAAATGAATGAGACATTATTGTAACATTATATATATATATATATATATATATATATAGTACTGTGTAAAAGTATTAGGACAAAAACTGTTTTATCTTTTATACGGTATATTGACAGAAAATAATTTAATTAAAGTAGTTTGATTTGATTTACTCAACAAATGCTTTAACATGAAAAAAATACTTGTTATTAGACAAATTTAATATTTAGTTTAATAGCTTTTGCTTGGAACACAGCCTTCATTATGTTAGGCATTGACATCACAAGCTTCTTCAATGCATCTAATGGTATCTCCTGCCAAGCAATTTTTATTTGTTCCCAAAGTGTGTCTGCTAAAGTAACATTAGATTTATCAATTCGAGAGAGAGGAATAAGAAAAAAGTCAGTCATATCCAAGGATAATAGAATAATGAGTAGTTTCAAAATAACTTATTTAATAGAAAATAGGAAAGATTAAATAAAACTTCTTTTTAATACATTTCTTTCACACCTAGTTTTAAATGATCAATATTTTTTAGCAATTTACTTGTCTTTTCAGCCTCTATTTAGATTTCAGTGAGGTTTTTAGGAAAATCGCCCCTATCCAAATATTTTGCACACTACCGTTAGTGTGCAAAAGTGTTCGGACAGGGGTGATTTTAAGCTTTATTTTGATGCCTCATAAATGATAAAATATTTTGGTCCTAATACTTTTGCACAGTACTATATATATATATATATATATATATATATATATATATATATAGGTCGATTTTGGAACTGTATAAAATAGCACTTGAAGAAATTTGCAAAATAATGTCAAGAGTTACCACAAGACATTTTTTTTCTTCAAAACTTTGTATTTATTTGAGCATTTAAACTTAAAGACGAAATTGGGATTTTTATCGCGATATAGGTGTTACCGGAAACATGTGTCGGCTTAAATAAAACCCGAGTTTTAACAATAAGAAAAAATACAATACGCTTAATAATAGATATTTTAAGTTTAGTATTCCTTTTTTCTTCAGAAATTAAATGAAAACATCAAAATTAAAAGAAATAAAAACACTATGTTATTTAGTTTAATATACAAATAACTATTTACGTATATCTTTTTATTTATTGGAATTTTTATATTTACCTGTTGAAATTACCCCCCTAAACAATTGTTTTTACTTTGTTTACTGTTTTACGCTTTTAATTATCACGAATATCTCTTGTATTTTTTTAATAGTTAAGTCTTATTTTAATGAAAAATTCAACTTTTATATTTATTCTGATTTGTTTATATTTTTAAAATTAATATTTATTTATTAAAAAGCCTGTTTACAAGCTAATCTCGGAAGTAACAATACTTTAAGGTAAATAAACATTACTTCTAATTTAATGCATTTATTTCAAATTTTATCAAATTTATTTTTGAAATATTTGTGGAATTTCATTTCTGATAGTACATATAATTTTTTTATGTATTTCAGGATCGTGAATAACTAAAACGGATCAGAGATGCAAATAAGGGTTTAAGGGTACTTTCCAGCTTGGACCTGTTGATAAGTCCTGTAAAAAAGTAAAAGGGAATGAGAGCGGTTAAGAAAAAGTTTAGTTTCATCCCCAACATCTTCAACATTAAATGTTCAGGCTAATGTTTCTTCCCCCTCCTACTCATCCTCCAAGTGAAAAACCAGAAGAAGAATATTTGCAGCCAAGGAGAAATCCAAAAGGCCCTTATAATTTCCAAGTTATGCTTTCAAGTTAGTTAGGGGAGACATATCTTCTAATCTTAGAGCTAGCCTTGTCAATGCCTTGCTCTTGGATTTGAAGGCTATAGGCCTTCTTATACCAAATATTAATATGAAAGATATTATAGATAAATGCAAAGTTGATAGGGAAAAGTCTAAAGTGAAAACAACTGCCCAACAAAAACATGATGAAAGTGTGGAAATCCTTATATGTATTGCAGTTGATGGGAGAATGAATAAGGACACATGTATGAGGAAATTGTGGAGGAAAATGAACAGAAAACTATGAAAAAACTAAGGAACCAGAACGCTATTTAACTTTAAAGGAGGCACCACATGAAAGTCAATATCTGATACATAGAGTTCTCCCTAATAGTGGTACAACAGGTGTTGTTCATGCAGAGCAAGTAGTGGATGTTTTGCATGAATTCAACAATGATAACACTATCAAGGTTATCCTTGTTGACAACACTAATGCCAACACAGGCTGTGAAGGTGGAATGGTTGCAATTTTAGAAAAAAATAATCTTCATGCAATTATTGCTATTTGCACCATAATGAACTACCTTTTAGAGCTCTTTTCAAAAACATAGATGGTTGCACAAAAGGCCCTATAGCATTCAGTGTTCCTCTGGGGAAATTATGCTCAAATGATTTACCACAAATATCATTTTCCACTATTAGCAGTCCTCTGCATTCAATTTTGAAAATTGATAAAATACATGATCTTAGTTGTGACCAAAGACTCCTGTATGAATACACAGTGGATATTTCTAGAGATAAGGTTGACTCTAGATATGCCTCCTGGAAAATCGGTCATTTAAACCAGGCAAGGTGGTTAACTTTGGCCATCAGGCTTATGCGTTTATTGAGTCGTGGCACATACCCACAAAAGCTCACAACAAATTTCACAGTTTAATAAGTTTTATTGTAAATGTGTATGCCACTTGTTGGTTTGAAATTAAAAGAAATAATAAGTTCCACAATCAGCAAGTGCACATTTTTAATATGATCCAGAAGATCAAAAAGCAGCCTCATTAAATCTAACAGATCATTTTAAAAAATATACAAGGAAGTACATTTTGTTTACTGTCTGAAAACCTATAGTCAAATCTGATGAAGTTGAAGTAAGAGAAGAAGCTTTAAAAGGAGTTTTAGCCATTAGGTAATTAAATATTTATTTATATATCAATGACTCAATTATTTATTGCAATTTATAGAATCATTTTAAAGATTTCATCTAATTTCACCATAATTATTATAGTAGAGACTGGAAGTTTTTAAATGAATCAATAAATAAATTTTTATATTCTTTCAGAAAGGGTTAAAAAGAATACCAACCATTAATTTTAATGCCACACACTGGACACAATTGATAGATTTATCATTGTGGCATTTTTGAACCACCAATGACGGAAGGTTTTTCTGAATCTGAACTTCAGGAATCATTGTTAAATGGAACCAAGCTTGACTTGCCAAATTTACCGTCACTTTTCCAAGGCATAGAATGGGCAGTCAAGTTAACAACAGAAGCTTTGCAAACTGTATACGGTTTTGTAGCAAGGCATCAACATATTACAGCCAAAGTTTTGAGTCAGAAATTGAGACCAGCATTTTTGTATAAGGGCTCTTATATGGAGCAATTTGACTCTATATATTAAGCACTATTAAAATAGTGGTTGTTTTTCCTTATTTGTTTGTTTGTTATATTTTCACTCATAACAGAAAAAATAATTTAAGGTATTCAAATATCACTGCTTAATTCATAATGTTTTTTAAAGCAGATACTGAAAATGGTGGGTGGGGGCAGATTTTCAATTTGAAGTTAGTCATCATTTCTTTAATTAATATCATTTTTATAAAATAAAATGGCATTCCTTGATTTAAATACTAAAATTATTTGGTTTTCTTACTAATATTCAAGCCAAATCTTGCGAAAACGAAAAATCTTCAGTATATTTTTGTCTGCGATCTTTGATGCCAAACGCTCAAAAAACCGTTGAAGTATTTGATCTAATATTTTATATCAGTACTTAATAGGTCCATACACAACTTTCAGTCAATGAGGTTTTTTAATATTTAAAAAAAAGTGAAAAATCAACCTACCCTAATATATATATATATATATATATATATATATATACTGTTAAATATAAGAGACAATGAATATCTATTATGTTTAATCATGAGCCTTTCTAAACATCATATTTTGGCTTTAATTTGAGTTGAAAATAAAGCAAAAAATTCTCCAACATTTGGATAATGTTTTATTTAGTTGGTCCTAAGCTTTCGGTTCATATGAGTCATCTTCAAAGAGGTTACTAGGACGTTAACATAAAAAAAAATCCACCATCAGCGACGATTTTATCTTGTGTTGACATAAAACTCTGCTAAGTAACGGCAACAGTTACCAAAAATAGCAAACACAGTTCGCAAATGGTGGTTGTTTTTGTGTTAACGTCCTTGTAACCTCTCTGAAGATGACTCATATGAGCCGAAAGCTTAGAACCAACTTAATAAAAAATTATCCAAATTTTGGAGAATTTTGTTTTTACTTTCAACTGAAATTAAAGCCAAATTCCAATGTTTAGAACGGGTCATGATGGAACATAATAGACATTCATTGTCTATGTTTAGACATAATATACATTCATTGTCTATGTCACTGTATATGTATAGAAAATTATCTGTTGCCTCGATAACTATATATATATATATATATATATATATATATATATATAGGTTTCATAAAAATAACAGACAAGAAATTATCATTAAGTTTTTATATAATTTTTCATGTGTTCCGTGCTATACTCTTTGATAATGCATAGATAATCGCATCATCCACATGCAAAAAATGATTAAAAATAATGGAGGCATTACTGATAAAAAAAAGAAATCCTACACTTAATAACATCAATTATGAACACGGTAACAATGTGCTGACCGTGTTCGGAACTTAACATACACAAGACTATATATGCATAAACTTTACACATGTTTATTACAAGTAAAACAAATTTAACTCTTGATAATGGCTAAAAGTATAGCCGAAAGCGTTCGAAAGAACAAAAGCTTTGGGAAATTCTTATATAATTTGAGTTCCGAAAAGAAAAAAAATCATACGAACACATGAAAAGTTATGTAAAAAACTGATAATACCTTGTCTGTAATTTTCAATGAAACCTGTATAAAAGAGAGATTGTTGCTCAAATACACAATACATACATACATACATACATACATACATACATACATACATACATACATATCTCGGTGAATGGCGTCTGTATACACTGCTTATATACAAGACGTTAAAATTTCCCTTCTCTGACCCCATACGCCGATGGCTTAGGGAGTAGAGACACCGACTGACACCAAATCGGTCGAGTTTCGATCCCGGCCAGAAGCAAGTGGATATGTCTAGCCACACTGATGAGCTGTGGTTCAGCGAAACGGGCTTGTATGCGGATGACTTATATATATATATATATGTCAGTTTAAATAAATGGCAGACATTATGTTTGCTTATTTCTAATAAAATCTGTTCATATTCACGGATAATCTTTGGCGTATTGCAATCAAAATGTGTCATAAATGAGGTGTAACGTTGACATATTTTATTTTCATTCATTTATTAAGGAACCGAAGTACTTTCAACCTCTTCCCGAAATCTTCTTCAGTGGTGTGAGGTATAGTAACAAACGTAACCATGGGTTGAGAGTACTTGGATACCTTAAGAAATGAATGAAAATAACATCTGTCAACGTTAGAGCTCATTTCTGATATTTTTTATCGTAATACGCAAAAGATTATCCGTGAGTATAAACGGATTTTGTTAAAAATAAGCAGACACAGTGTTTGCAGTTTATTTCATCTGACATGTTAAAAAGAAAATTTGCTGCATAAATACACACACACACACACACACACACACACACACACACACACACACACAAATATATATATTTATATACCTGCAAATATATAAGTATAGATAGATAGATAGATAGATAGATAGATAGATAGATAGATAGATACTGGAAAATATAACAGACTTAGATAGATAGATAGATAGATAGATAGA